>CAJJDM010000143.1:0-40898 GCA_905182975.1 Paramecium primaurelia
AACCCCAAACCCAAACCCAAACCCAAACCCAAACCCATGGAGTAGCAAACTCTTGACACACTCAGTGTGGGCAGACTCCAACAGGCTTCTCAAAATCAACCAAATGACAAACAACTTGGTCATATCAATTCATATAATCAAAATTTAAACATAACAAAAAAACAGATTGACATTTTTAAATCTAATCTTTCTAAAGAAAATTTCAAACAGCTCCAACATACTTTGCACAAAGTCTCTCTCAGAATTGTAATAAAGTATCCCTCAAAGGGAAAAGAAAAGAAAGTTTGAGTCTTCTCATTAATTTCTATCCACTTCTCACTCCTAATTAATTCTAAGAAGTTAGGACTAGCCGCCCAGGCTCATTATAGCTGAACATCGTACCGATTCCATTAAAAGGCAACAAAAACGTAGATATAAGAAAGGACACGCAAATCAAATTTTTAGAATAATTTATAATAGATGTTGGACTCTCCTTGTGTGAGTTCCTAAAGTTATTGAAGTGTTTTAATCTCTAATAAACTTATCTTAGATCAAAATTATATTGGATCTCTAGTGAAATATGTTGGTAATTTAAGTTATATTTATATCAAATATTTATTCTTCTCCCTGTATGTTATTTTTGTGCTAATTTCAATTGAGAGTATCAGTTTATAAATAAATTGCTTATTTATAAATATAAATAGGTATTAAAAAACAGTTCCTAAAAATTTAAATTATGTCTTTAAATTTTAGGGTAATTTGACATATACATCACTGTAGGTTATCATTTAAACATTCTATTAGTAATATTCGACATTTCATATATCTATAAATAAACCTCTGAGTAAAGAGAGGGATACAAAAGGTTTAGAAGGAATAAAATTTCTTATCGACAAACTTTAGGTATAATAAATAAGTATAGAAAATAAATTATTGAATTTTTCAATCGAACCTAATATAATTATTACAGATGTAAATGATTAGAAAAAATAAAAATCGCAATTAGAAACGCAAGGTTATATTTTTAATAATATTGTATCAATTTTCGTAATAATATTTTATACTATAAAAATTAGATCAAATTAAGAGAAAAATAAAGACTTAAACTCAATCTTGATTAATCTCTAATATGAGCCGAATCGATAAAATTAATGAGTTAAATATATGATTAAGAAATAATTTTGCATTGTTATTACAGTATATCTTAAAAATTAAGATCAATAATTTAATCATTCCATATTCTAATGAGATAAAACTATTCTAATGAATTTAGCTATCCCTTAATGGGGGATTCTTATTTATCTTCTTGAATTTCATTGTTTAAAAAATTTTTTCTTCACATTTTTAGAAATTGATAAGATACTTTTTAGACCTAGTATTAGATTTAAAAAAAGTAATAGAAATATATAATAGTTTATTTTTCTATTATGTAAAACAAAGAATTGTATAAGATTTTGGCATTCTCCAAAGATGTCGATGAGTATATATTCAGTGGACTTATTAAAATGTTTAGAGAAAACAATATTTCAGATTGTATAGGATTTCTTTAACAAAATTAAAATCAAAATCATTTGGAATAATATATTTCTAGAGGATGGGACCTTAAAACCGAATAAAAACAAAATTCTATAAGAAATAGCATTAATTTAACTACTAAAGCTATAAAGAAAATTTATGGACATGATTTTAATAGAAATAATTATTCAACAGAAGTCTATAAAGAAACTAGATAGAAATTAATTAATAAAATATCAAATGATAAAAGGATTGTCGAATTTTTTAAATTTTTAGTTCACCTTACAGCTATAGATAATAAATTCATCCAATGCGGATCAAATTCACTTAATTTATTAGTTGGGATGAAGGTTGATTTAACAAAAACTTGTTTTTAAAATATTTAGATTAAAGATACTTCATTGATTGGAGCAAATTTAGCAAAATGTAATTTAAGTGGATCTATTTTTGTGAATGTAGATATTAGTGGAATCAATCTTAATGGAGCTTAATTATTTAATTGTAAATGGAATAATTTGAAAATACATGAATTACATCAATTGGATAGTTTCGTTTTTCCTCAAGAAGCTAGAAGAGTATCAAGTAATAATTTTAAGCCTATTTTCTTATTAGATATTAAGACTAATTAATTACAAGCCAAATCAAATGGCTATACTCATTATGGTTAATCAATATGCTTCTCTCCTGATGGCACTAAAATAGCTTCTGGTAGTAGATATAAGTTTATCAAATTATGGGATGTTAAGACAGGAAAATAAATAGCAGAATTAGATAGTCATAGTGATTATGTCCGAATAATATGTTTCTCACCTGATGGTAATACATTAGCATCAGGAAATTCAGAATACTCTCTCCATTTATTCGATATTAAGAGTGGATAATAAAAATCAAAATTACATGGTCATAGTCATTTTGTCTAGTCAATATGCTTCTCTCCTGATGGCAAAACCTTAGCTTCAGGTAGTGATGATAAATCGATTCGTCTATGGAGTATTTATACAAGAAAAACAATATTTATATTGTAAGGGCACAGTCGACCAGTAATTTCACTATACTTTTCTCCTGATGGTACTATGTTAGCATCAGGTAGTGAAGATGAATCTATTCGTTTTTGGAATGCTAGAACTGGAAAAGAAAAAGCCAAAATAGACGGGCATGCATATAATGTCATATCAATATGTTTCTCTCTCTATGGCGGCACTACATTAGCATCTGCTTGTGAAGATAAATCTATCCATTTATGGGATGTTCAATCAAAACAACTAAGAGAAAAATTAACTGGTCATACTCGTACCGTCTATACAGTCTGCTTTTCACCTGATGGTAGTATATTAGCATCTGGTAGTGAAGATAGGACAATCCGTTTATGGGATGTTCAGACAGGAAAATAACTAAGCCAATTAGAAGAACAAACAGATTATGTCTATTCAATATGCTTCTCATCTAATGGAACTACATTAGCATCTAGTAATTAGAATAATTCTATTCGATTGTGGGATGTTAAGACAGGATAATAAAAAGTCAAATCAGATGGTCATAATGATCATGTTTAATCAGTTTGCTTTTCACCTGATAGCACTAAATTAGCATCTGGGAGCAGAGATAATTCCATCTGTTTATGGGATGCTAATTCAGGAAAATAAATAATAAAATTAGTTGGTCATACTAGTACTGTTTCTTCAGTATGCTTCTCCCCTGATGGTAAAATATTAGCTTCTTGTAGTGATGATAGGTCTATCATTTTGTGGAATGTTAGCACAGGAGAATAAAAGGCAAAATTAAATGTTCATTCTTACGCTGTCAATGCGGTCTGCTTTTCCCCTGATGGTACTACATTAGCATCTGGCAGTGATGATTAGCCTATTCGTTTATGGAATGTTTAGACAGGAAAACAAAAGGCTAAATTAGAAGGTCATACTCGTACTGTTTATTCAGTAAGTTTCTCACCTAATGGCAAAATTTTAGCATCAAGTAGTGCAGATAATTCAATTCATTTATGGGATGCTAAGACAAATAAAAGAAAATTCAAATTAGTTGGTCATATTTATAGTGTCTGGTCAGTCTGTTTTTCACCTGATAATTCTACATTAGCATCTGGTAGTGTGGATAATTTTATCCTGTTATGGGATGTTAATAAAGGACAATAAAAAGCAAAATTAGTTGGTCATAAAGATACAGTCTATTCAGTAAGTTTCTCTAGTGATGGCAAAATACTGGCATCTGGAAGTGGGGATAAATCTATTATTTTATGGGATGTTTGCACAGGAAAATAAAAGGCAAAATTAGATAGTCATATTAGCTCTGTAAATACAGTCTGCTTCTCTCCAGATGGTAGTATATTAGCATCTGGTAGTGCAGATAGGACAATCCGTTTATGGGATATTAAAATAGGATCATAATAATCGTAATTGGCTGTTCATGATAATGGAGTACTATCAAAATGCATTTTTTCTGAAGGTAATACATTAGCATTTAATAAAGTAGATCAGTCTATTAGTTTATGGGAATATAAAACAGGCAAATAAATTTTACCCTCAGATACCCGTTTTAAAGGTATTATTTTATAATTCAAATCGCAAAAAAGTTAAATCGATCTGCTTCCATAAAATTGTATTTATTTTATTATTTTATAGCCACCGCTAATATTACTATTGCTCTTATATCCTAATAGTTAATATTTTAATCATAAGGGGCTTTCATTTTGAAGGGAGAATTTTTCAATCAATCAGGCATTGATTTAAGGACATTATTCAAATAAAGAGGAAGCTACATTTTGGAAAATTTAATTGAATCATTGTTAACTTAAAATTGATTATTAAATAACATTAAAATAAAAGATGAAAATGTAGCAATTCAGTTCTTTATTTAAATGGTTTTTTATTTAAGATAATTTTTATTGTTATTGTTATGTTTATTCTTAGTTAGCTCCTAAATTTATTTTCTTTTTAATAAAAAAATTAGTTCAACAGTCTCTTTAAATATCTACTAGTTACCCAATGAAGTGGATTGTTTGAATTATATAACAAAATTCAGAGGATATGTGAAAAATTTCAATTAAATCTTCAATTTATTTAGATTTTTCTTTCAATTCTGTTCATTTTATGAATAAATATTGGAAGACTCTTATAAAAATATTTAGACTAAATGGAATAGATGAAAAAAATTCCATAAGCATAAGCAGGAAATAAATAATACAAAAAAAATAATCCCAGAACGTCATTGTATAACTTAGTTTCATCCTGGAAAAGTTTAATCTTTTTTTAATAGAGATCTAATCATACCTTAAAAGAAATATATATTAAACAATTTTTTTTGTAGTAAAAGTGTTAGAAATAAAAGTGCCTGTTCTAGTGAAAGTTTTTGAATCTTATTAATCTTTGCGATATTATGCAATTAATAAAGTGGTCTTCATTATCTTTTTTATTTTCTCTCAAATAAAACTCAAATTTATAACCTTTCTATATAATTAATTATTCTATTCTTTTTTTAAGCAATTTTTAATGAATATCATGGATAATAGAATTAATATTCTAAAATTCAATTTTAAGTTTTTGCTGGTCTAATTAAGTGATAACTTTAGAATGTGAATATTCTTATTAAATTTCACTGATTAATAAGCCTAAAGATATATCTTTCTACCAACAGGATAGCTTATTACATCTAGTCGCTTGAAATGATTGTGCATTATAAATATTACTAATTTTTTTCTTCTTCTTCTTTAAACAAGATTTTATCTAATATTTCTCTAGTAATTATAGATAAGTATAAATATTATATGAAGGATAGTTGTGGCTTTGTCATCAGTAAATTAAAAGCTTAAAATAAAGGAGCTTGCTATCTACAGAAACTCTATTTAATAATCTTTAAGTAAATTAAATAAAGCAGGAGATAGTGGAGATCTTCGAGGTACTCCATAATTAAATAGCATGCTCTTTTCTCCTCATTCTTTAAAAAATTATAATATTTATTGATTATTAAGACTTAGTTTTTAATTTTTTGTTATTGCATTTAACGAAATTATATCATAATTATTATTGCATCTTATTTTATTAACGAATAAATCACTAATATTAAAAACTAAGCCCTAATTATGTTTTGGAATTAAATAAATATTTATATCTTCAAGAGTTGTATAGTTATCTGATGTCTTAAATAAGAAAATTATTTAGAATTCTAAAAATATCAGAATATATTATAACAATAATTATATTTAAAGAGTCATATGATTTAATTCTTATTATTAAAAAAAAAAAGATTTAAATTTAGATATTTATTTATTTCAAAAGGTATTATATTCTATTATTTTTATACTTAAATCTCAAACTATTATTACGGTAAACTCACTTTCACATTCAATCATCTAAAATTCCTCGACAAATTATCTAATCAAAACAGGATTTTGTGATGACATGGGTTACGAACTTATAATTTTCAAAATCAGTTCAGGAAGCTTATAGTTTATATCATCTAATGCAGATAATGGAAATCCATTTTGTTAATGATGCAAAGGCCAAAAATAGTATAAATGTAAAAATGATATTTTGGATTACTTCAAAACAATATTTGCCCACCCTGTCCATTTCATTAATTTTGAGAAACTACATGGATGAAGAGATAGTGATGATGTTAATTCTCCAATTTACTATAATTTTATATATTTCTATTGGAATATAATAGTTGATTGAATTGGTATCAAAAATTTAGTATAAAATGTAATTTAATGGATTAAGATGGATGACACCAATTAAGAATAGGTACATTTCTAATTGTAAATTATGGTTTTTTAGAAGTATTTAAGTTTAATTCTAATTCATAAAAGTTTTTCAAATCTTTAACTACCTATTCTTATGCAATACAAATAATTGAATTGTAAATATTAATTAAAGCTTTGAATGATATTTCACTTAATTGTGAAATTTCGTTATTGATTAATAATACTTAATTTAGTTCGATTTATAGAATTTAATCAGGAATGTAATCACAAAATATTAATATTTATTCAACCATTACCTATGGTTCATTGTTAAATTCTAAATCAAATAAGAAGAAGTATTAATTAATTGCAAACTTTGATATTCTTAAAAAAACCATTTCTTTTTCAGTATTGAAAAATTATTAATAAAAATTCATATATTTGATAATACTGCAGAATATGGATTTTTTAAATATTTTGAATTACTACAGGATTTTTTCCTTTGATACTGTCACTGTGAGAGGTAAACAGAAATCATTTTTGTTTAATTATATCATTTAAATGAAAGACTCGCAAAGTTATATCCTATATGTATAAAAATAATATATAAAGATTAGCTTTAAGTACAATATATTTGCATTCAGGGTTGTTGGAAACGATATTAAAAATAAAATGCTACGATTTTAATGATGAAACACCTTGTGTCAACTTTCTATATATTTAGACTCTTAATATTCATCTTAAGACTTTGTATATTTTGCACACGATATTGCATACAATAAACTAATTTCTTAAGACGGGGAAAAAATTTATAAGGATCGAATATATTTATTCTTTTTTTTGTATCTGGATATACTTCATTAATGAATTTTAGGCATCCTCTTATATGTTCATAGGCTAAATTTTAAAGATTTATCATGTAGATGACCCATATCGTGGGATCACCTTTACAATTTAGATATTTTATAGGCTATTATTCATAATCAATTAGCAATTTTATTAATTCATATTCTAACAATGTAAAATAGGATAGAGTGAATGGAAAAATAAATCTTGATACAACCAAAATAACAATATATTGGGAATATTTTGGATCAAATAATGAAAGGTTGATGCTTATTTTGGATTTTATAAGTATTACGTTGATGTTCATAAATGCAAACTATATTTTTTAATATGTTTAGATTAAATGATGCAAATGTTCTTAAATACTCATAAAAATTAATGCTTAATTAACTTATATTTTGATAATGATTCTTAGAGATGTTAGTATTGCCAAATATTATGTTCGATATGTACGTCAAAAATAGATTGTTAAACATGTATAATATACTTATACCTAAACTACATACTATATTATTTGTAAATTGAATCAATTTGATGACTAAAATTAATTTCTAGATTATTCAGTTGAATGAAATTAATTTTTCTAATGATTGCTTAAATTACAATAATAGTGAAGATATAAGATCAACTTGTAGTTATCCAAAAAGATTATTTTATTATGCAAAACCAAAATCATGATCCTAATGTCACTCATCATGTTGAACTTGCTTGTAAGGGACATTTGATAGTTTTTTAACATGCAATTAATTTTTAAATAGAATATTAAAAGGAGTAACATGTGTATTTGTACAGGACTTTATATAATTTTTGGAGTTTATTGAGCTAGTTGTTTAACTTTGGATGTGTAAAATAAGATGAGGAGATTAATTTAAAATTGGATAAGAATAATATGAAAAAAGTAATTAAATTTATAAAGATGTATGTAATTTTCCAATAAAATTCGATGTTCTTCTTGTGATTATACTAATAATACTTGTTTAAGTTAAGAATTGCGCTGATTTATTCCAGAGAAGTTCTAATGCAAAAATACATTTGTCAAGATTAACATCTTGTGGTAGAATCATATGGATTCTAAAAAGAGATATTGATTATGGAAGTATATTTAAGTTTGATAATTTAATAGATAAACTAAATTAATTATATGGTTTATGATGCAATAACAATTGTAAATGTGTTAACCATCATGGATATACTGGAGTTGTACTTGTAATTGATTTGTAGAATCTGCGCATCATTTTTTTCTCTCTTAAGTTAAATTATGTATTTCAATTTATGGAGATTTAAAAATATAAGGATACATTTTATTTTCACTTATTAGGGTTATTAAATTAGAAACAAAATGTTATAATAAAAACATGACTAATAAATATAATATAAATTTTAATATGATAAATTTTTATTGTTTTTTTGACAATGTTTGATTGATAATATCATTAATTCATCTGCAATAAATAATCTCTTATTCTTGAAATCATTAATTTGAATTAAATATAATTTCCTAATTAATTGATGAATTTCACTTTAAACATTTTGTTATCACAATTTAAAATCTAAACTGAAAACTTTAGATTTTCATCTGAAATTTCAACGTTAATCTACAATAAAATTAGAATATACTTTGTATTTAGACTCATGGATTTTCATCTCATTGGGCTAGAATTCCATAATTTTTTTGATTATTTAACAGAAAATAATCTTTGGATCTTGATAGAGAACAAATTCATTTGTCAATACAATATCTATACTTTTGATTAGCACTCTATTAGCGAAAGTCAATTAATATTTTTCAATTAGATCTGAGTAGTCTTCATAAATTTTTTGCTCAGAGCTGCATCTATAATCATCAACAGGTGCTTGTAAGTCATTATTTCTATTCACTTAATGTTATGTTTAAATTTGAACTATATTTTTTTTTTATCTGAATTGGTTTTAAATTTATTCTAATGTTGCGGTTGGTCCATTAGTCCATGGATGTTACATACATTAATCTAAAGTAAATCTTTGGTTGGGATTTGAAGCCAACATTCCATTAATAAGACTTCTATTAATTTATAATAAAAATATTTATGTACATGAAATCATCTGTGATAAGGTCAGGAATCTTTTCAAAAATTTTCTTCTATCTTTTCCAAAAGTCATTCTATCTATTATTTTCAAAATATTGGAACCATGTATCATTAGCCTTGGTAGTTTTAAATGGTGGTGATCCAGTAGAAAGAATAAATAAAATTACACCAGCAGAAAAAATATCTGCTTTGTTTCCATTATATTCATGGTTTTTGGTTATTTCTGGAGCCATATATGCTTAATGTAATAACAATAATACATTCAGATCCACAATAAGTTTTTTACAATGCTGCTTCCTAATCTGTGCCTAATCCAAAGTCAGCAACTTTTAGATTAAATTATTGATCTAGTAAGATATTCTCCAATTTCAAATCTCTATGACAAATTCCTTTGTTTGTTATATATATGAGAACAGATAATAATTATTTAAAGTAAAATCTACAAATCTCTGGAGTTAATTTTCCAAATCTTGCAATATAATCATAAAGTTCTCCATTTTCAGCATATTCTAATATAATGCATATTTTTTGTTCGATCTTTCCATTCTAGTTCTTTTAAAATATTAATGAAAATATACTTTATATGGAAATGCTTAATTGAAATCTATCATTTTGATAATGTTAGGATGATCTAGTTGTTTGAGAATATTGATTTCATTAGCAAAAATTTTAATGTTAAAAGGGTAATCATCATTTCTTAGGATGAACTTAATTGCCACTCTTTATCCATTTCTCTCACCTAATTTTACTCTAAAATATAGTTAATAGAAACTACTATCCATATTGTCCTTGTCCTAATGTTGCGATTATTTAATAATCGTTGTATTGCTAGTATTTATTTTAAAACTAATCCATTTTTAAATAAAGATTTTTATTTGTCTTTTATTAATTTTAGAATTTACAAACTAAATAAATCATCTTGTAGAATGATTAAATTATGTAATTAAACAAAAATAATTAAGTATATGGCTCTTAAATTATAATTCTCATCTATTAAATATAAATTAAAACTAATAAAAATTTTTAATTTATATATTTTTATTGCCAAAATTCAATAGATTTAGAATAATAAATATATCTAATAATTTTCTAATTCATTTGCAGTTTAAATAGCAATATAATACTCTTAATAAGATACCAAGCATTACCCTCACAATTAATCATTATTTTATTAAAATCTTACAATATTCCAATACAATCAATTTATTAAATAATAAAAATAACACAATTAAGAAATCAAGTTAAAATAGTAGTGATTAATAGTAGAAATAAAGAAATATTATATCAATTACAATTTATTAAAAACAATTTACTGCTTTTTAACTAAAATCTAGATTAATTATTTTAATATCATATATCATTATGTTGTTTTGATAATCTACACATTTTCTAAGTTTAAATTTACTAAAAATTTGTCACTACTTATCATTTGTTTTGATTTTCTAGATTTTATCTTAATTTATGTCTGCCTACTTTTATTTATTCATAATATTGTTTAATTTACCAAAATAAAGAGGCTCACTCAAGCTTTAGATTGTCAATACAGTTTTTTTGATATGTCAAATATAAATTATCATACTAAATTAAAACTCAATTTTACACGAGTGATTTTTTATTTCCCATCCACATACATTTTTCATTCTATACTAACTTATATAAATTATCTCTAAATTTATTATATAAATCAATCCATTTTGCAATATTAACTCCATCACATATTTGATCATAAAATTAATCATCTGTTTGATGATTAATTAATATTAAGTAACATAAATTTTTCAGAATAGTTTATCACTTTCATTCCTATACTCTTTATTCCATATACCACCATGATTATACTCTCAAATATGAGTTACTTATTTCTTTTTATAATATCCATCATCGAAATATTCTTAATTTATTTTTGCTTCAAGCTTCTTTTAATATATCCCCATAGTAATCACAAATATCTAAAAGTGCTTTTTTCCAAGTAGTTACCCTTCTACCTTATTTTCTCTTGTTTTGATTTTATTCGCCAGGTCATTCTAGAGAATTTCAGTAGTCAATTATTGTAAAAGATCGTTTTGTCTAAAAAAAAGTTTGATAAATTAGAAAATATAACTATAATAAAATAAGTCTTAATTAATGAGGTTTAACCATGAATTAAGATTTAAGGAGATAAAATTAATGTAGATGTATACAAAGATTTTAGAATCACATCTAATAATTGATAGATTTTATACCATTCAATCAATCACTAAAGGAAATTAAAAATAATAGGAAGAATCATTGGTATTAAAGCTATAAGCTATTTTTTATTTAAAAAATTGATTAAATCAAAGTATTTTTATCCTAATATAAATAAAGTGCAAGATTTTTAGTCATTATTCCCTCAATATTTCAAACTAATCAGACCCTATAATTTAGCATAAGTTCAAGAGATTAAAGTAGAATCTAAATTGTAATTTATAGCAATCGATATAGTTAAATATCAAAATACATTAGATGTAGAGAAGACCAAAAAGTTTATGATTGCTGATACATATAAATGAATTAATTAAAAATATCAATAAATTTTCGAAATAAATTAATTAAATTTATATGATAATTCTAAATAACAAAATATTATAATTTTCTATCACTAAATTTAATCAATTATAAAAAATCGATGATTTGGCTGTGATTAGATGTTAAAGTGAGAGGTATGAATAATAAAGAGATATATTGATTGATGCATTAATCATTTTAATCTTAAACTTTATATAATAGTTTTTTCAATTACAATACTTTTCATAAAATTCTGATTAATCTATAGATCTAAAAATAATCGAACCAATGATATATGAATCAAGTAGATCAATAGATTAATACTATTAATACACATTTTAAATTAATAAAAGGAAAATAATTATTCAAATTTATTTTCTATATATCAATATTAAAATCAAAAAATATATAATTATTCTCTCACTTTCTCTCAAATAAAAAGTGAAAGTTAAAAAAATTCTGAAGTTGAAATATATTAAATAGTTAAGAGTTATTTTTATAAAAACATTTTTTAAGATTCTTATTATAATTTAATAAACTATTTTATCAACTTCATTCCTTTCTATCCTGCAGATTGAAAGAAAATTTTAGAAAAATTTTTAAGTAATTATACTTACTTCGCAAATCCTAAGAATTTTTTTTTCAATTTTAAGTAAAATAAACAAATAAGAAGTATTTCCAATAAGGATGATTATTAACAACTTTTAATTTATAAAACTTCTGTATTTATTCTACAACAACACGTATTAATTTACAATAAGGTAAAATACTTATTGAAAATCGAAAAGCCTTGTAATCTAGTTTAATAATTAGATTGCACAATTATTAATTGGGTAATATTTATGAAATTGTTAAGAATTAGGTAATAAATTTTAATTTCAATAATATAATTTAAGTTGTTGATGATATATTTAATTATGTCACCACTTTTATAATATAAGCTCGCAAAAAATTTGAGATTTTATTATTAAAAATGAATAAGCTTTTAGCAATGGGAATGTTATCTTTAATAATGATTGGAATCACTTAATATTTTGATAATTCAGAATTAAATCTCTAATAGAGATTTGAAATTTATACAAGAAAATATGGTAAATTTTATGGTCCTTCTGAAAAGATCTTTAGAACTAAGATCTACGAAGAAAGAATTAAATTATTTGAAGCTCACAATTCTGATAAAACTTAAACTTATACTATGGGAGAGAATTAATTTACTGATTTAACCTAAGAAGAATTTGAGTCCATTTATTTAAGAAGAAGATCTTATTAGAAATAATAATTTGAAAATTATGTATCAACTTCTGAAACAAACTTATCTTCAGCAAATTGGGAAGGTTTAACTGCTATCAAAGATTAAGGTTAATGTGGAGCTGGTTGGGCTTTTGCAGCAATAGGAGCAGTCGAATCAATTTTAAGAATTGATGGTATCACAGATAANTTTCGAAATAAATTAATTAAATTTATATGATAATTCTAAATAACAAAATATTATAATTTTCTATCACTAAATTTAATCAATTATAAAAAATCGATGATTTGGCTGTGATTAGATGTTAAAGTGAGAGGTATGAATAATAAAGAGATATATTGATTGATGCATTAATCATTTTAATCTTAAACTTTATATAATAGTTTTTTCAATTACAATACTTTTCATAAAATTCTGATTAATCTATAGATCTAAAAATAATCGAACCAATGATATATGAATCAAGTAGATCAATAGATTAATACTATTAATACACATTTTAAATTAATAAAAGGAAAATAATTATTCAAATTTATTTTCTATATATCAATATTAAAATCAAAAAATATATAATTATTCTCTCACTTTCTCTCAAATAAAAAGTGAAAGTTAAAAAAATTCTGAAGTTGAAATATATTAAATAGTTAAGAGTTATTTTTATAAAAACATTTTTTAAGATTCTTATTATAATTTAATAAACTATTTTATCAACTTCATTCCTTTCTATCCTGCAGATTGAAAGAAAATTTTAGAAAAATTTTTAAGTAATTATACTTACTTCGCAAATCCTAAGAATTTTTTTTTCAATTTTAAGTAAAATAAACAAATAAGAAGTATTTCCAATAAGGATGATTATTAACAACTTTTAATTTATAAAACTTCTGTATTTATTCTACAACAACACGTATTAATTTACAATAAGGTAAAATACTTATTGAAAATCGAAAAGCCTTGTAATCTAGTTTAATAATTAGATTGCACAATTATTAATTGGGTAATATTTATGAAATTGTTAAGAATTAGGTAATAAATTTTAATTTCAATAATATAATTTAAGTTGTTGATGATATATTTAATTATGTCACCACTTTTATAATATAAGCTCGCAAAAAATTTGAGATTTTATTATTAAAAATGAATAAGCTTTTAGCAATGGGAATGTTATCTTTAATAATGATTGGAATCACTTAATATTTTGATAATTCAGAATTAAATCTCTAATAGAGATTTGAAATTTATACAAGAAAATATGGTAAATTTTATGGTCCTTCTGAAAAGATCTTTAGAACTAAGATCTACGAAGAAAGAATTAAATTATTTGAAGCTCACAATTCTGATAAAACTTAAACTTATACTATGGGAGAGAATTAATTTACTGATTTAACCTAAGAAGAATTTGAGTCCATTTATTTAAGAAGAAGATCTTATTAGAAATAATAATTTGAAAATTATGTATCAACTTCTGAAACAAACTTATCTTCAGCAAATTGGGAAGGTTTAACTGCTATCAAAGATTAAGGTTAATGTGGAGCTGGTTGGGCTTTTGCAGCAATAGGAGCAGTCGAATCAATTTTAAGAATTGATGGTATCACAGATAAAGACCTTTCAGAATAATAATTAATAGATTGTGATTTAGAATCTTAAGGTTGTGAAGATGGAAACTTAGATAATGCATTAAATTGGGTTTTAAATAATGGTGTAACTACAGCCACCAATTATCCTTACACTGGCAAAACTGAAGCCTGCAAAAGACAAACAGGCTTATTCTAAATTAAGGGATATTAAAAAGTTGATCCAAATTAAATGTAACCTGCAATTATTAAGTCTCCAATTGCTGCATCTGTTGATGGTTCAAGTTGGATATTCTATAAATCTGGTGTTTTTAATAGATGTTCTTTTGAAGAATTTAACCATGATGTTTTGATTATAGGTTTCAAAGATGATGGAACTTGGATAGTTAAAAATTCTTGGGGTCAATGGTGGGGAGAAAATGGTATTATAAGATTACCTAAAGGTAATTCATGTGGAATTTAAGAATAATCGTTTATTGCATACGCATGAATTTGATTTATATATTCCAATAAAATATAAATGGATCAAGTAATTATTCTTACCATAAATAATATTAATAATAATATATAATAAACTAAAAGTCTCTATTTAAAAATATGATTATATGTTTAATAATTATAATTTTGATAGGTTAAATTCCTCATTTAGTATCAACTAATTTATAATGAGTAGTTTTTATTGAAAAAATTATCAAATATAAGACAGATTATATTTCATACATATCAATTGAGAAAACTTTCTAGAATTTTCATTTAATATGTTCTAATGTATCTTTATTACATTATTTATAATTAATCAATAACTATTATTAATTTAATTTCATAATCAAAATATCTAATTACATATATAATATTCATACCAAAATCTTATGCTTACCTAGTTGATGATTTCTTACTTATGTAATTGAATATAATCATATTTCCAAAAAATAAAAGTTTACTTCGTGAGCTTGATTAGATTTCATACTATAAACTATATAATATTAACTAATTATCAATTGTTATTCAATATCAAGTGATATTTTAATGCACTTCATTTTATATTTTTGATCCAGTTTTATATAAATATTTAAAAACTATGTAACAATTGTTTTATTAAATGTTGAATTAAAATTAGATCCATATTTTTTATTTTCAATTGTATAAATGTAATAGTCGAGCTCTTAGAATAAAAAAGTAATTTAATTGTAATGAGAATCAAGGATCTAACTTTAGATAAGATTATTATTGATAATCTAAATTTGTTATTGTCATAAATAGATTCTTCAATATTTACTATATCTGTGTCTTACAATAAAATTTTGATATTACCCAGGATCTAATAATATATATGATTTATGGATTCCTTTGATTAGATCATATTCATACTAAATAGCTTTCATTAATTGCCTAAATAAATAAATGTTTCATATATTTACAACTAAATTTTTAATAACAAAATTATTTCTATTAGGAAAAAAGGACGTTTTTCTTATTGATTAATCTTAACTTAAAATCATTTTATAACAGGGGAGTAAGTAAGAGTATCATATATTGTCTTAATAAATAAATGATAAAAGAATAAACAATAAATTCATCTACTGAATAATTTTGATACTGACTTTTAATCATAAAAAAGATAATTACTAGAATATTATCATAAGATTTTTAAAACCATAATAATAATAATAATTTAGGCATATATCAACCTCATCAATTTTCAAAAATCATTCAAAGTATTAAAATAAAAAGTAATTTTTAAACATATTAAAAATGAGTTTTAATAATCAGTTATTTTTGTTTTAACTTTCTATTTTATTTCAAATTTGAAATTTAGTGAAAACAAATATGATGGTATCCTATAAATAGAATAAAATTATTAGTATTTTCATTTCCTACATTTAACAATATTCATATTTCTATTTAGAGTATTTATTTAATATTATTTTTCATCTTATAAATATTTAATGGATCATTTAATTAATTAACTATTAGAAAGGAAATGTATAAATGCTTATAAGTAAATCATGAAAACGAAGCCATAATAGGATTTTGTTTTAATTCTAAGTGTTAATGTGCTTCCTAATATTGTATCAAATGCTTAATTGAATTACATTAAGGTCATCAATCTGATTGCATTGGATTATTAACAATTCCTGATTTTATAAATAAATATATTTCATATTAGAGTTAATAGATAAAAAATTCAAAAGATATCTACTTTCGAGTAGAAAAGAAGATTGTTTCAAAAATGAAAAGAATGGATGAAAATATTTAAAATCTAAAAATTTTGGATTAAGCATTACAAAACGAGGATTACATCAAATTAAAATCATCNCTTCGTGAGCTTGATTAGATTTCATACTATAAACTATATAATATTAACTAATTATCAATTGTTATTCAATATCAAGTGATATTTTAATGCACTTCATTTTATATTTTTGATCCAGTTTTATATAAATATTTAAAAACTATGTAACAATTGTTTTATTAAATGTTGAATTAAAATTAGATCCATATTTTTTATTTTCAATTGTATAAATGTAATAGTCGAGCTCTTAGAATAAAAAAGTAATTTAATTGTAATGAGAATCAAGGATCTAACTTTAGATAAGATTATTATTGATAATCTAAATTTGTTATTGTCATAAATAGATTCTTCAATATTTACTATATCTGTGTCTTACAATAAAATTTTGATATTACCCAGGATCTAATAATATATATGATTTATGGATTCCTTTGATTAGATCATATTCATACTAAATAGCTTTCATTAATTGCCTAAATAAATAAATGTTTCATATATTTACAACTAAATTTTTAATAACAAAATTATTTCTATTAGGAAAAAAGGACGTTTTTCTTATTGATTAATCTTAACTTAAAATCATTTTATAACAGGGGAGTAAGTAAGAGTATCATATATTGTCTTAATAAATAAATGATAAAAGAATAAACAATAAATTCATCTACTGAATAATTTTGATACTGACTTTTAATCATAAAAAAGATAATTACTAGAATATTATCATAAGATTTTTAAAACCATAATAATAATAATAATTTAGGCATATATCAACCTCATCAATTTTCAAAAATCATTCAAAGTATTAAAATAAAAAGTAATTTTTAAACATATTAAAAATGAGTTTTAATAATCAGTTATTTTTGTTTTAACTTTCTATTTTATTTCAAATTTGAAATTTAGTGAAAACAAATATGATGGTATCCTATAAATAGAATAAAATTATTAGTATTTTCATTTCCTACATTTAACAATATTCATATTTCTATTTAGAGTATTTATTTAATATTATTTTTCATCTTATAAATATTTAATGGATCATTTAATTAATTAACTATTAGAAAGGAAATGTATAAATGCTTATAAGTAAATCATGAAAACGAAGCCATAATAGGATTTTGTTTTAATTCTAAGTGTTAATGTGCTTCCTAATATTGTATCAAATGCTTAATTGAATTACATTAAGGTCATCAATCTGATTGCATTGGATTATTAACAATTCCTGATTTTATAAATAAATATATTTCATATTAGAGTTAATAGATAAAAAATTCAAAAGATATCTACTTTCGAGTAGAAAAGAAGATTGTTTCAAAAATGAAAAGAATGGATGAAAATATTTAAAATCTAAAAATTTTGGATTAAGCATTACAAAACGAGGATTACATCAAATTAAAATCATCAATCAATATTATAAAAAAATACTATATATAAGAAATATAAAATGAAGAAGGTTAATATTTTATTTAATATTTTTAGATTAATTCATAAATTAATTAAAAGAAATCGAAAAGATCTTAGAATTATAGGAAAAAAAGTAATATGAATTACAAGAAGCAGAAATACTATTCCAATAGGCTATGTAATTAACACATCAAGGTAAACACCAAGAGGCTCTGAAAATTTATGATAATTCATTGTCTCTATTAAATATAATAGATAAGATATTTACATGGAAGGGTATGATAATTAATTTATTATTCTAGGTCAATCATTATTATCTTTATAAAGATTATAAGAAGGAATTAAATGTTGTGATTTGGCAATTTAATTAAATCCTAAAAATGATATGGCGTACAACAATAAAGGTATAATTATTATTGATTCATAATAAATAGCTTGGGCATTACATAATCTAAATCGATATAAAGAAGCTATTGAATGTTGTGATAAAGCTATTTAGTTTAATCCTCTGAATGATATGGCTTTTAATAATAAAGGTATTCCTTTGATAAATTAAAAATAAATAGGTTGGGCATTAAGCAATTTAAAGTAATATCATGAAGCTACTGAATGTTATGATAAAGCAATTTAATTAAATTCACTTAACGCTAATGCTTATAACAATAAAGGTTCATTATTTCATTTTATTTATTAGCTTATGCTTTACATCTAATTAAAGAATTTCAATAAGCAATAGAGTTTTATGACAAAGCTCTATCAATAAAAGAAAATCCTACATTTTTAAAAAATAAAGGTATTAAAGTCTTAAATTAATTATTTAAGCTGAATCATTACTTGCTTTGGGAAACAAATAAGAAGCTAAAATTATTTTTGAGAAAGCTCTTAATGCAGGATATGTAGATCAAGAATATATAAGGAGATAATTATTAATTTTATGAGAATCTTTTCATTTATATCTATAAGAATAAGTTATCAATATTTATTTATTCCTTTAATTCTTATTTTTCTTATTTTGGAAAAACATAAATCATAAATATTTTCCTTTTTCAATTTTTTTGACAAAATTAGATTCAGTATTACTAAACAATATATGATTTCTTAATATACAATTGAATAGTTGTTGATTATTATATAGAAATAATAGAGGTAATATACATTCAAAAATATAATGTATTACATCATTTACAATTAGAACTGAAGATTCATTTATAAAAAAGCAGTACACTCTAAATGTTTATATAGATACTGTATGATCATAAGCAGTTCACTACCATAAGCTTATTAATTCATCCAAACACTTTAAAAATTCTTTGATTTTTAGATTCTTTTTTTTATATTCTTCCACAATTATTTGTGTCTCTAAATATTTAATATTACCACAAGCTGTATATTTTTGTCAAAGATCAATTCATATAAAATACATAAACTTAATTGTAGATTTTAACTCATCAATCATTACAAGAGTGAAGATTAAGCAGTAATTGTCTACTATATCATGAAATATTTCGTATTCTATTAACATATAATTAACTACAATGAACTCGTTCCCACTTAATTAATTTTGTAGTTAATAGTTCTTAATTAAATTAATTATAGAAGACAAGTATCAAAATTAAATTCATATTCGATTTCTGCATTAGACATATGATTATTTATTATTTTTCTTATATTTCTTTTTTAACCTATTGAAATTTAAAGTATTCTTAGAAGAGTTCTATACATTTAGCTTTGTAAGTTAAATCTAAATATTCTGGCGTAGTTTTAGTGGGATTAAGTTTAGACTTGGCATAACTAAGCGTATTTGTTAGTATCAGTTTTTATATATGTTAATTTTGAAACTCTGTTCTCAGTTTCAAAGTTTGTTTAAATAGTTTCTTTTTCAATAAGTATTTACTGCTCCAATATCTTAGGAAAAATTAGATTAATTTCTAGTCAAATTTAGTAATCCTTATATCTAGACTCATTAGAATTCTAAAACCCTTAAAATACATCTTCCCATGTTTAATATTAAGGCATAGGTCTTCTTTCCCATAGACGACCAAATGCTTTAGTTAATTATTATCTCATGGAGTCAAACTTTAAATCCAGTGTTATATGCTTCATTAAACTTGTATAGTTATTTATTATTAATAGAAACAAACAGCTTATTTTAATTCCATTTTATTAGTGGTGCAGTGTAAGGCTTTAGTGCTAGGAAACACACAATTAGGCTAAACATAAACTAATTTACCCCTTTTAATTAGATTTTAGAGTATTAGACCTTAAGAGTTATTATTAGAGTTACATCATAATTACCACCTAAAATTTTATATTAAAAATTATTTGGTTTAGTATTAAAAATAATTTAATAATTTCTATATTCATCAAAATCTATCTAAAGTCATTATATATATATATGGACGATTCAGATTATAGATTCATACAATAAAAATAGACTATTTTCTAATTTTCATCTTAAATCAAGATTTCAGCTTACATGTTAAACAGATAAAAAATAATGATCATAGATTTAAATGACAAAGAGTTGGAAAAATATGTAAAATAAATAATGAAATCTTGTTTTTTATATATTGATGAAGTCATTTTTACTTATTAGTATTTTGTTCATTTTTCACCGTATTTTTAATAGCATTCTAAATGACTTTTGTTGGATTTTGTTGACCTTTTTACTAATTATTCTTTCCTTTAGAGTCTTATTTTTTAATTCCATTTAAACTAGTTATCATTCTCTTAACCATTCTCTCTTCACCTTAAAAATTCATTAATTTAATATTTTGATTATTCAAAAATTTTCTAAGCTTTATTACCTATTAAATCTTAAGATTATAATTAATTTATAGTAATAGAAACAAATTCTCAAATAAAAGTCTTTATTCTAAAAACAATAAACATTTTTATTCAGTTATATATTAATGAATTGGTAATAAAAATAATAAAAGAATTATTTTATTTTATATATCATGAATATATAAAAAATGAATAATTCAAAATAAAGAAATATATAAAACATGATTATATATTAACAAAGATATTATATTAACTCTTATATTGTCAATATAACATAATAATAATTATTAGAATATTATATTAAATTAAGAATACAATCTAAAATTACCAATTTATCATCAAAATTCTAATAAAATAAGATTAAGAATATATAAATTCATTCTTCAAACAAATTAAAATAAAACCAAAATAATTAAAACTATTTTCATTATTAAGGATTTTGTATATAATAGAAGTAAATAGATAAGGATTTAATAATCAATGATATAATAATATTAATAATTGATTTTATAAATATTGCTATATTAATTATTAAGACCTAAATTTCATTGTCTTTGAATATTAATCAAGTTTTAATAAATCCTTCCTAAAAGTATATTGGCCATTAATTCTTAATCTTTAGATTCTAAGGGAAATTCATTTAATATTAGTATATAATTTATATATAATATTTGGATTATTATTATAAAAAATGGGATGTCTTTAATACGTTCTTTTCTAAAAAAAGAAAAAGGAGGATGATCAACATTAAAATAATTAATAAGAAAAATCCGAAAGAGAACAACCCAAGAATACTTAAACTGATAATGATAAGGATGATGATTCAAAAAATAAGGATGAACTAGGAGCAAAAAATATTAGTCTAAATTGGAAAGTTGATGACTGCTGGGTTAAAGATTGTTAGAAATTTAATTACGATCTTATTACCAATATAAAAGGGAAATATTTTAATGTTCTATTATTCAAAAATATCTAATTTTATTATAAAAAAATAAATAGTAAAATGAAAGATTCAAATTACGAAGATGTAAATATATATGAAATAGAAGGATTTATTTATTAAACTGAATATGATATTCATTTCAATCCAAAGTATAAATTATAAAGAGGGATTTTCTTGATAAATTTGAAAGAAAGAAAATTTCAATTAAATGGATAAGGTGAAGAATATTAAGGAAAATCTACATTTATAAAACACATTGGTAAGTTTAAAAATGGAGAATATATATCTGAACCAAAGAATACAATTAACGATCAGAATACAAATTAATAGACTAAAAGAAATAACTAAAAAATTATTATTATTACAGATGTGACAACAGGAATATAATATAATAATTAAAAAATCATGCGTAAATAATAAGTCTAAGTCTAAAATTTTTGGTGTAAGTATAATTAATTAATATCAAATAATGATCTGGATATATTAAAAAATAAAAGATGGATAACTAGTAGTATTATTGATAGTTATGTTCTTAAGCTTAATTTAGACAGTGAAGATAAATATTTTAATCTAAAATTTTAAGAGAGATAGAAAATTAAACGTATATTATTTTTACCAACTAGTTTAACTACAAACTTTGGAGTATACTTTGATAAACAAAAAGTAACTTATTTATTAGAATAAGAATTACTGGAATACTCATAAATGAATTTAGAAATAACAAGAATTTATAAGAAAATTGGATTTCCAATCAACCTAAATAATTTTCATTGGTATTTTCTATTATATGATGCCGAAGTAGAATAAGTTTAGATCTTTGATTCAACATCAAATTTTAATAATTTTTCAATAAAAAATGAAAATTTAATAAATACTTTGGCAGATGTCCTTAAGATAAAAATTAAATTAAAATAAATTCACAAAGAATCAGGTAAATAAATTAATGGTTATTCATGTGGATATCATGTATGTAATTTTATGAAGTTTTGCTAAGAATAATAATTTAATAATAATCAAAAAGATTATTAATATGATGAAAAAAATATCATCTAGATATTATAAAAGATAATAGCTAAAGATTGATGATTTATTATATGATATCCCTATAATAATTAATAAATTTTGTTAATTTATAATTTTGAATAAAGAATGATATTCTGAGTATATTCAAAATATTTCATCCATTATTCTAAAATAATAAAGACTCTGCTTTTTTATTTATAAGTAATTATATAATATGTTAATTACCATACACAAAACTAATTGAATTAAAAGAATTAATGAACCAAATTATAACACCATATTTTTTGAAGATTATTATAAAATATTAAATTAAACTTTATTTTAATTTTGTCTATTGATTTTTATATTAATAATATAAAGATTAAGATTTTTAATCTTAATCTAATTTTTATCTTCTTTATTCAAAATCTTAGAGAGAAGCTTAATTTATAATTTAGATAGTATTTAGAATGTAAAATTAAAAACCAAGAAGAAATATATGTTCATCAATTTTATATTCTATGAAACTAAGATAAGGTCTTAAAATGAATTCTAAAGAATTTAGATTATAAATTTATTAATTTATTTAGACAAGCCCAATTAGAAAAAATGATCTATCATCAAACATCATATTTGTTTTCTGAAATAATAAAAAAGAAACCAAAAACTATTGAAGTTTTTTTAATTATATGAGGTGTATAGGATATTTTTAGAGGATTAATGTAAATTTCTATTAAGGATAGATAATAATATACATTTCTAAGTTAAAATTTACTTTTCAGAATTCTCTTAAAAATTCACTTTATATATCTTTGAGAGATAAAGATATTTTCAGAAATAAATTTTATACTCTCGGTAGGTGTAATTATTTATAGAATCTGAAGATTAATGAATATCAAAATATATTGATTTATAAATATTACAATAAAAGTTCATTAGTAAATAATGATGCTTATATTTTTTAGAAATGAAGTAATTGTAATATTATGTATGAAAAAAACAATTAATTGATAAGTAAGCCATAAAACCAAAATATTATATATATCTGTTTCTAAGATTAATTTAATTATAATCATATTGTGCTCTTTAAATTGAAAGCATTTAATTTTCTGATTCTTTATTTATATCTTCTTCATTAAATTTACTAAGATTTTTTATAGCAAGTAATTAAATAATCTCAATTATCTTTTAATGTTTCAAATATACATCATTGTCCAAATTAATTAGGGCTAAAATTTATAATCTATTCTTTCAACAATTTCATGATTATTTATTTCAAATCTAAATAGATTTAAAACATGTCCTGCAATAGATCTCTTTTTTGTTTTTATAAATTTACTAAGATAATGGTCATATTAATATACTTCAAGATAGTGAGATATTTGTAGTTAAACAAAAACATGTTATCGCTTATAAAAGATATTCGATATTCATAACTCTAAATTTGTATCTATAATTTAATTTTCGATTAAATTACATTAGATCCTACCAATATCAAAATAATTTTATCCTAAACACAAGATATTAATATTGTGCCCTCTTAATTTAGTGATAATCCTATAATCAGTATGATGATTAATAGTCTAAAGAAGAGACAAACTCATAATAGATGATATCGATGATGAAGACCAAAAATTGATTATATTTTGAGAGGAACAAATTATCAGATCTTCTTAGCTTGGATGTATCAATAAAGAACTGATTATTGAAGGATTTGTATTCAATTTAGCTATGTATTTAGTATTAGATGGGAGATTTAATGAACAAATTATTATGGAATTATCTTAAGATCCTGAAATAAATTGGGACTTATGTTTAAAAATATTTAGAGTAATTATATCTTTTGAATGATTTCGAATTAAAGAGAACTATTTGATTTATCCAATTTGAATTAAAAGACTAAAATATTCCTATCAGAGGCAACAATCATAAATGTATTATTATGATTTATAGCTATGGCGTTACACCAAGTCTTTAATTTTATTTTCTTCCCATTTCTTATTGAATATTTAAAAGATCTTGAGTTCATATTTTATTTATTGTTTTACTATTGTTGATTCATTGAAAAGATCAACATAATAATTATTAAATAATTAGGCTTTAAAATTTTCTTATTTATCAATTAAATGGAGTATTATATAATCCAGATTTCAGATTACAGTTTACATTAGAAAGTAATTCAAATATGCAAGGATGACAATCTCAAATTTTCCAATTATAAATCTTTATGAAATTAAGAAAATAATAATGATTATTCAAAATAATATTAAAAGTTTTCTGATATTTTTTAAATAACTTTTGAATTCTTAATTATATTCTTACTCTATATCTTAAAAATTCTTTGTGATAAACATTATGAAAATATTTAATGAACTACTATAAATGATTTTTTTTAGATAAATGCTAAACTTTAAAATTGAAATATGTAACATTGACATTAAATATATCTTATTTTATATTTATAATTGTTACCTATTTTTATATATATTGTTATTAATTGATCTAATTGAAATAAGAATGTGTTTGGAAATTTAGTCTGATCAAGATTCCTCAATAAAATATCAATCAATTTGTTAAAAATAATGTAACAAGTAAATATTAAAAATTAAACTAAAAGTGAATATTGAAAAATGGTTTGAAAGTTTCTAATTGATATTAACATTGTTATTTTAACACTTGCTAAATGATATGGAAATATATGTTAATACTAAATAATATAATTAATCTTCATTTTGAAAATATTACAATTTGTGAAATTTAATTATGATTTTACATTTGATTTCATTTAATCAATATTTTTAATGTAACTATGTCATAAAATTTATTGAATCTAAATGAAATTGGAATGGATTTATTTTAATAAAAACAAATATCTAAATAAGAGTTTGATAAATATAATAATGCATCTGTATATATATTCTTATCATAAAATAATTTTCTTCTTTTCAAGACCACTTAAAAATCAAAAAATTTGGCAATTAATTAATTCTTAAATTTCATATTAAACTACATCTATTATTTAAAAACACAAACCATTTTTAACCTTTTTTTTTATGAATTATCATAAATGAAGTTTATTCTCGTATTATTTCTTTAAACTTTAGCATAAATCAAATATGATAAGGACTAAATAGTGATATCATCTACTGCTAGTTTTATGTGTAAAAATTCCTATCAATTATCAAAGACGATTAACTTCAACTGAGCATTTTAAAATATTCTCCAAGTCTTTATGCAGTAATCTTTGAGAGATTTTAAATCTAGGAATATAGAATTTCGATTATCAATAACAAGTTTTGCTTTAATTAAGACTTTATTATTTAAATTAATTGTCAAAAATCAAGAAGGATTAATTGATCGTAATTTAGATTGCTATTGATGATTCGAAGTTCAATCTATAAATGCTTTTAATATTGATAAGACAACTATGACAAAGACTTATCAACACTTAAATGAAAATGCAGAAAATGGAGTAATATTTCTTACAAGTATATCATTTTTTAACCTCATTCATTTTGTCATTTCAGTATTATTTTTAATATATTTAGTCATCTAGTTTGACAAACATTGGTGAAATAGTAGATATATCCAATCCCTCAGGAAAATTTGTAAATTGGATAGTAAATAGTATTAATATATTAGATTCTCAAACAGTAACCATCACATTATACACTAGCTAAAATTTGAATTTATAAACAAATAAATAGATTCTGATAACCTATTGTTGGATTTATATTTGATAATGATTATTATTTCCAATTTAGATGGACCTAGACTTATACTGTCTCAACAGTGTCTTATATAGTAGATTCTTGTAAAATTAATATTAAATATAGTGGACAAACTTGTAAAGCATACACATTTAACAGCTTGAATGTCTTATGTAATAAATATACTCTATCAAACAGTTCAATCCTAGAAGATAAGAATTTCATAAAAAATTGATTTAGAAGCTCTAAATAGACCTACAGTTTATGTAGAATTACCATAAACAATTGAAATTCTTAATTAAATTGGTACTTTTACTTCTATTATTGACAAATTCATTTCTCTAATACTTATAAATGTAATAATTAAATGCTCATCAGGTAAGAAAATAAAAAGGTAATTTAATAAATGCAATAATTGCTCTTCTTAGAAATTTTATATATAAGGTCATAATTGTAATAATTAAATATCTTATTTTCTAAGATATTAACTAATAAGGGAATTTACAATAATAATTAGTGATATGTTTATTCAATAACCTATAATTAGGTTGCAGCAGTTAACAATATTTTGGATATTGAATAAATGAATATATGATAAAGTATTTCAAATTTTAATATTATTATTTTTTACAATCAAATATATTTCGATATCTCTTCATTTTATTTTAAGTTTCTCAAAATTTAATAGTTAACTTATGATTTTCATTATAATTATTTCTTTATAAAACTTGTTCAAATTAATTGATAAAATAATTATATTTTATTAAGGTCCTATGAAATTTATAATTCCAAGTAACTAAGTATTTTCTATCAAGAATAATTGTTCCATATACCAAATCATGGCTAAAATTAATTCCTTATTCTAACTAACAGTTAAATTCCCCATCTAATCCTTTAAATTCTCTATTGTATAGAATAAACCTTATAATATTTATGAAATAACCATTTTTTTAATCATTAATATTTACTTGGAAGGAACATCAATTAGTTGACATTCCCCTAAATCATTTTGTCCCTTGCTTTACAAAGAAATATTTTTGGCATTCAGGTCCATTTTCAATATTAATAAATTCTTAATTATCCCGATAATGATTTAGATGATTGAGGTGTAATAATTTAATAAGTAGTAAAAATAAATTCGAAGTAATTATTCTTTAAATTAGATCTTCTAAAGGACTTACCAGGATTCTTTTTCTGAACTTGTCATTGCAAAAAGATTTATATCTGCTCAAATTAAAATTATTTTTTTCAATCTGGGCTTATTGATTGTCGTCATTTTGGAGTTTATTAATCATCTAGGACCTAAATGTTTATGAAATTTTCTGATCTAGAAGGCATGTTTTCAAAATTAAATAATTGTGGCTTAACCTATGTTCCCATCAAAAATAAATAGTGTTTTCAAGCTTTTACTTCACTTGCATAAAGTTCCTCCTATGTTTATTCAGTTAAATTTTCAACATTATATTCGTTAATTGAAATTTTTCACATGAACTTTTAAGTTATTTTTTAGTAATATATTGTGAAATAACAAAAGAATATTAAGTTAAATAATTATAAATATATTTATCTTTTTAATTTAGGATTTGACTCTACATATTGTGTTTTATTTCAGAACGAAAAAAGTATATAAACTTTTGATATTAGAAACATTTAATATGTATAATGAATATATATACTCAAAATATTTCTNCGATATCTCTTCATTTTATTTTAAGTTTCTCAAAATTTAATAGTTAACTTATGATTTTCATTATAATTATTTCTTTATAAAACTTGTTCAAATTAATTGATAAAATAATTATATTTTATTAAGGTCCTATGAAATTTATAATTCCAAGTAACTAAGTATTTTCTATCAAGAATAATTGTTCCATATACCAAATCATGGCTAAAATTAATTCCTTATTCTAACTAACAGTTAAATTCCCCATCTAATCCTTTAAATTCTCTATTGTATAGAATAAACCTTATAATATTTATGAAATAACCATTTTTTTAATCATTAATATTTACTTGGAAGGAACATCAATTAGTTGACATTCCCCTAAATCATTTTGTCCCTTGCTTTACAAAGAAATATTTTTGGCATTCAGGTCCATTTTCAATATTAATAAATTCTTAATTATCCCGATAATGATTTAGATGATTGAGGTGTAATAATTTAATAAGTAGTAAAAATAAATTCGAAGTAATTATTCTTTAAATTAGATCTTCTAAAGGACTTACCAGGATTCTTTTTCTGAACTTGTCATTGCAAAAAGATTTATATCTGCTCAAATTAAAATTATTTTTTTCAATCTGGGCTTATTGATTGTCGTCATTTTGGAGTTTATTAATCATCTAGGACCTAAATGTTTATGAAATTTTCTGATCTAGAAGGCATGTTTTCAAAATTAAATAATTGTGGCTTAACCTATGTTCCCATCAAAAATAAATAGTGTTTTCAAGCTTTTACTTCACTTGCATAAAGTTCCTCCTATGTTTATTCAGTTAAATTTTCAACATTATATTCGTTAATTGAAATTTTTCACATGAACTTTTAAGTTATTTTTTAGTAATATATTGTGAAATAACAAAAGAATATTAAGTTAAATAATTATAAATATATTTATCTTTTTAATTTAGGATTTGACTCTACATATTGTGTTTTATTTCAGAACGAAAAAAGTATATAAACTTTTGATATTAGAAACATTTAATATGTATAATGAATATATATACTCAAAATATTTCTAATTCATATTATTATTTCTTTGTTTTCATAGTATACATAAATGTGTGAATAATAAACATTGTTGTATATTTAATCTTATAAGAATCTATTTAAATTTCTCTATTTTAAGATTAGAATAATGAATCTTAATTCATTTTACTATCAATATTTTATACATTATATTTTATTCAATAATATGAACTCATTTACAAATAAACTCTAAATATAAATTAATTACTATAATATTAATTTTTAATTAATTCTAAAATTATCTTCTTTCACTATTTGATTATATAACAATGATATAGATTATTGAAAAATGAGTTTATTTCTATTTGCATCTCTATAAGTGAACTTTAAGTAATAATATATTCTCAATAATTAAATATAAATAGATGATTTGAGTTGATTTCCAACATTTTTTACTTGATTTAAAATAATAAAATAAAAGAATCTTAAACAAATCATTTTTATTTAAAATATTATTTTAATATATTTAGTATAAGTTTATTTAAATAATAAATATATTAATATATATAATATGGAATTAAAAAATAGAACAATGGATGGTATAGTTATGTGGAAATATGAGGTTAATAATGAAGAAATATAAGATAACCAAATAAAAGGATAAAATCAATCAGATGATAAATAGTATGATAATTTCAATGATTTTTTTCGAATATTTGATTTTGGATTATCCTATGATCTTTAATATTTAGCCATTTTTGAAGACAAAATTAGAAAATAGAATAATCCATCAAGGAGAATAAAAGGGAAATAAAAAAGTGATTTAAGAATAAAATTATACGAAGTGAAATCAAACAAAGTTGTTTTTGAAAGTAGTTTATTATGTCGAGGATTTTTACATATAAATTTTCATTTTTCTAAAGATTCAAATTTTTTAATATGTTAAGGGTATTGGGATGGTTATTTAATAATAGATATTTAATAAAAGAAAGAGTACGTCTTTAAGAATTTAGAAGAAACAAGTTTTATTTTTTAGATGGATACAATAAATAGTTATTATATAATTAAAAATAACAAAATATTTAATATAAATGCAGAGTAGATCAATTAGCAATAGGAAAAAGAAATATATCTAAAATTCAATTTTAATCTTATATTATATTTCAAATCATTTTTATAGAAATTTGCTTTAATAAGTACAGAGTTATACCAATATATAATTTATCTTGAAAATTGTAAAGTTCTTAAATAAAGAAAAAAATAAATTGATGTTAGAACATAATTAATCATTTTTAAAAACTTTCTGATAATAGAATAAGAAGATCATCATGAAACAGAATATACTGTTAGATTATTACATAGTGGAAAATTATTAAGAAGAATAAAGAATCTTTTTGGAAATACAGGTAATCTATCTTATGATGAATGTGGAGTTTATAAAAATTCATTTTAAAATATTGAAACTCTAAGTAATTATTAATAAATCAAAATATTTGACTTTTTAAGAGGAAATTATAAATAAATATCTTATAGAATTAATTCTTAACATAAAGATAGTCATTAAATCTCTAAATTATACAAATAGTTTATATTCACTATGATTAAGAGCAAACTATAAACTTAAATTACATGCTATATGTTAAGATGATACTAATATTTAAAGTAATTAGAAAACTTAAATATCATTCATTATCAGATTTATTTATATAATAAATTTATCTTAATATTTTTATCATTTAGTCTAAAATTCTTAGATACCTCAAATTTTTCAACTAACCATATTAAATACTTATTTTTATATTTTTTCTATCTTTTATTGTTTCAGATAGATAATAAACTTATCATTGGTTAATCAAGCAAAGTTTGGATAACAGAAGAAATAGAAAGAGTGCCAAAGAAGAATAAGAGGAGCAGTTTAAATTGAAACTAAGAAAATTTGAGGTTTAAATTGTTCCTTTTATAAAAATATTAATAGCATTAAGTACAGTTTTTGAAATTGTCACATCAAATCAAGGAATAGTTTTAATAAAATATTCACAGTTAATTCCACAACATATGGTTAGATTTATTATGCTGAAAGTTCTGGTTGGTTAAATTTAAATATTTAGAGTATTTTATTGACTCTATATATTTATATATAATCAGTTAGATTCTCAAATGTCATTAATATACCTTAAATAATTCAAAATTCTATAATTATAAAAAATTTATATATTCTAAACTGTATTTCTTTGAAGAATTAGATAATTGATATTTAAAATTTAATTCATTAATTAGATTGTTTCTTTGAATTAAATTTAATTTCTAAATATTAAAATATTATAAGATTAATGAGTATTGGCTATTTATTTTTACATGATAGGATTAATAAGTTTGTCTGAGATATTAGAAATATTATGTTTGAATATAGATTTTGAAAGTTGTGATATTAAATTAGAAATTTGATTGTAAAAGAAATTCTTAATGCTCTAATTTTTAAATTAATTAATGTTATCAATAGAGGAATTTAATTTTTTTAATAATATAATGAATAATATTTGTTTGATTTATATAAAACTTGTTGATCTTTAATTGCTATATTGAAAGTATAATCAGTATAATATCTTTTGTTTTTTTTTGAAATCAATTATTATTTAGGATCACTTTTACTTCAATCAAATGTTTTTTATTTGTTCAGTTTCTTAAACTTAATTCTAATTTCTTTGATAAGTTAATGATTGATTATGGATAATTCATTTTTAGTTTAATAACTAGAAGATTATTTTTATAGCAATATCATTTAACTATAACAATCATAATATAGTGCTTTCAAATTAAAGTTAAGGATATTTAAATGAAAGATTTATGAAGCTTAATAATATAGTTCATTAATAAAAACTAGATCCTAATTAGATACATTTACTTTTTACATTAAAAATTGTATTTTCTAATAAATATATTTCCAAATCTTCAAGATATAAGATAAAACATCAATATTTTATTTATTTCTTCTTACAAAATCTATCTTTACCATTACTGAAATATCTTGAGATTAAAAATTTCTTTAAATATTTCCAATCTTACAAGTGTCTAAGGTGGATGTTTATACAGTTGAAATTAATATAAAATTCAAATACAATTTTTATTTAGTGTGTTTATCCAGTGTTTTATTAAAAATAAAAAATGGAGAAATTATAGGATTACTAAATATGATATATAATAGTATTATTTTTAAATGATAAATAGGAGTATTATCTTAGCCTTGATCCTTATGAATCAGATTCTGCTCATTTAAAAATTCAAGTCAACTACAAAAACTCATTTTTCATTACATGAATTCTCGTGTATACATAAATATTCCATGTATATGGTAAATAAACATTCTAAAATGTAACTTCTAACAATATTAATTTAAATGAGGGTTATTGAAGATCTAAATATTTATCAAAAATATTCTCATGTTAGAAGTTAACATGATAGTATAGTTCTATAAGATAAATATCAGACCAAAATGGCTTTCGGAATGGCTAATTTGTGGATTTTTCCCACTTATTAATCTTATAAGGGAACATGGACTTATAAAAAATGAATTCTTTAGATAGGCCTTTGTACTTGAGGAATCTAACCAAGAATCTTAGCTAGACTTGATTTCTAGCCAACTACTTAATATTATACCTAAAGAACCTAGATTAATTTATGCTATCAAAAGAGTGGTTGATCCGTCCCTATGAGGATGAGAATATTTAGGCCATATTAGATCATGATATCAACTTGAGGAATAAAAGAAATTTTTTTGTAGAACAGATTCAATATATTCACAAAGTACCTGGAATTATTTACAAAGATTAAGCAAGAAGATGTAGACAAAAGTTAAATGAAAATTTATTAACTGTCTGCATATTACTCTAAATTGGATAATTTAGAGTAATATAACAAGTAATACCATTCATCTCTAGACCAGATCTTTTTTATATAAGACTAGCACAAATTGATATTTTTCTACATCTCCATCTGATTCTTAAAGGTGATGAGAAGGTCCCAATACTATTGTCGAAGAAGAATTTCTTAATTTTATCTTAATTAAATGGTTTATCATAATACCATTTGACCAAGAACTATAATATATAAAAAAAGGTTATACATTATTTAATAGTAATTGTTGGATGAATTTACCTTGAGATATGTAGTTAGAAATCCAATTAAAATTTAGTTTATACGAGATGTAAACTAAAGTGTAATCATGATTTTTAATAATAATCCTGTGGTTTATTTTGTAATGCTAGAGTATGATGTGAAACATTTAAAATAAAATTGTAAAGTTTTCGCCAATTATCTTGGGAGAGAATAATCAAAATAAAATAGATACCAATTTAACATTGATATATTAAAAAATAGGCATCCATAATTTATTATAATCAACTATGATGATTAATAAAAATATTAATACGTCCAAAAATATTAATATTAATCTTATGATTGACATTTTCATAAGATAAAACTTATAGTTTATTGCTTAAATTATTTAGGCAATTTCACAGTAATTTGATTTTCTTCCAGCTTTACTGTCAGTGTTCCTGTAAATTTTAGTTCATGTATTTGTATATTAAAAATTAATATATTTTTTTTTGGAGATACACAGCCTGCTAATTGATTAATTTTACCAGAATCTTTTTTTATCAGATTGAATTTTTATATATAAATCCATTTGATATGAAATTTTTATGTTTAAAATTTGTTTAAAGAAGAAAATGATGCATTTCTTTTATTTATTATACAAATATTATGATGATAATATGGTATTCATAATGAACCTTCAATTTTTCATTAAAATATGTAGTATATTCATAGATACTGTTATTCAATTCCTTTTTTGGAGAACAATAATTTTTTGATTCCTTTAAAAGTGGAAAAATAAATAAAGATTGAAATTATAATGTAGGATCTTTGATTAAATTAAGATCAATATAAATGAATAAATTTTCTACTAATTTAGAATCCAAATGCATAGAATTAAAGAGAAATCTCGAAAATTAACTTTTATGCTTAATTTCAAAGTTCTTTCAAAACACAATTCATATTATATGCGAATATATTATTCTACCAAAAACAATATAATGTTTTCAGTATTTGATTATATTAATTTCAATTTCAAAATTAAATAGCCAATATTGACAAATAAGTTAAAGAAATATAAACTAAAATTGAAACTTTCTTTTAAATAAATAAAAAGTCTGAAGATCTTGAAATGAAATCCTAATTAAATAATAAACAAAATAAAAAAATATTGTGATATGAACTGTTTTGAAAATGTGATCATATTGAAAATTTATAACAAAANTACCATTTGACCAAGAACTATAATATATAAAAAAAGGTTATACATTATTTAATAGTAATTGTTGGATGAATTTACCTTGAGATATGTAGTTAGAAATCCAATTAAAATTTAGTTTATACGAGATGTAAACTAAAGTGTAATCATGATTTTTAATAATAATCCTGTGGTTTATTTTGTAATGCTAGAGTATGATGTGAAACATTTAAAATAAAATTGTAAAGTTTTCGCCAATTATCTTGGGAGAGAATAATCAAAATAAAATAGATACCAATTTAACATTGATATATTAAAAAATAGGCATCCATAATTTATTATAATCAACTATGATGATTAATAAAAATATTAATACGTCCAAAAATATTAATATTAATCTTATGATTGACATTTTCATAAGATAAAACTTATAGTTTATTGCTTAAATTATTTAGGCAATTTCACAGTAATTTGATTTTCTTCCAGCTTTACTGTCAGTGTTCCTGTAAATTTTAGTTCATGTATTTGTATATTAAAAATTAATATATTTTTTTTTGGAGATACACAGCCTGCTAATTGATTAATTTTACCAGAATCTTTTTTTATCAGATTGAATTTTTATATATAAATCCATTTGATATGAAATTTTTATGTTTAAAATTTGTTTAAAGAAGAAAATGATGCATTTCTTTTATTTATTATACAAATATTATGATGATAATATGGTATTCATAATGAACCTTCAATTTTTCATTAAAATATGTAGTATATTCATAGATACTGTTATTCAATTCCTTTTTTGGAGAACAATAATTTTTTGATTCCTTTAAAAGTGGAAAAATAAATAAAGATTGAAATTATAATGTAGGATCTTTGATTAAATTAAGATCAATATAAATGAATAAATTTTCTACTAATTTAGAATCCAAATGCATAGAATTAAAGAGAAATCTCGAAAATTAACTTTTATGCTTAATTTCAAAGTTCTTTCAAAACACAATTCATATTATATGCGAATATATTATTCTACCAAAAACAATATAATGTTTTCAGTATTTGATTATATTAATTTCAATTTCAAAATTAAATAGCCAATATTGACAAATAAGTTAAAGAAATATAAACTAAAATTGAAACTTTCTTTTAAATAAATAAAAAGTCTGAAGATCTTGAAATGAAATCCTAATTAAATAATAAACAAAATAAAAAAATATTGTGATATGAACTGTTTTGAAAATGTGATCATATTGAAAATTTATAACAAAATAAGTAAACCAAAACCAAACTTTAATAATAGAAAATATATTTTACCAACTATTAATATCCCAATACTTTCACCATTTATTTAAGAAAGATACTAAATTAACCTTGATCTCTTTGTATCCTCTCTATAATTTATCAAAGTACATCTTGAAATAAATTATGTAACACATATTAGCAATTATAAAATAACACTACAAAATATAAGCAAATTTAATTGTAAATATTACTTATCCAATTATTACTTTTATCAATTTCATAGTAATTAAGAAATTTTTACCAATCTTATTCAAAATTATTCACTTTTATGAAAATATCTATTTAGTACATCAATTTATTTTTAATCCATATAATCTATGATTATCATTAATTAGTTCAGATTATATGGATTATAAGAACTAACAATTAAAAGACTATATATTTGTCTAGATAATCATATAGTATTAAATTCTACAATTAAATCTTAAATTTAACATTTATATAATAAAATAAGAACTTCACTTATAAATAAATATAAAATAAATTAGTAATCCTTATGGATGATATATTGGAAATATATTTTCCTTTAGATTATTTTTAATTCTAATCTATAGATTAGAAATTTATATATTACTTTTACAAATATTTATAAATATAATGAATTTCTACTTTTAACTAATGTTTTAAAATCCATTTCTTATATCAAAGATATTTCAATATTAAAGTTGTTGTATATTTATGAAATGATGAGATTATAATTATTCAATATAAAAAGAAATGATTGAGATTATAAATTAAAGAATAGATTTAAAAAATATAACCTGCTTTATAATAATTTCTCCAGAAATTTTTAATCAAATATTAATAAAATGGGATCTTAACTAAAATTTGAATAAATATAATAATCAATTTAATAGAAATTGCAAAATTTCCTGAATGAAATTTTTAAAATCCTGATCACAATTTTAAGATATTCTTTGTTAAATTTAAACTTATTGATGTCTTTAAAATAATTTGATATGGCTCACTTGAAGGATATTATCACGGAAAGAAGACACTGATTACTTATGATATTAAACATAAGAACAATTTTTATTCGTAAAATTTTAGTCAGACCATTATTTAATTAGTTGATCTAAATTAGGTAGTTTAGAATAGCAATCATCAAAATAATTATATAATTTAATTATTTTACTTAAGAGTTTCATTCTTGTTTGCCATCCTTCTTGCTTTGAACTTTATTCTTTGTAATTTAAATGTTCATAATATCTCCATTAAGTGTGATTTATAGAAGTTAATATGGAATTAAATTTGAAAAATAATTTCCATGAATTATATTCTTATATCATAAAATTACCAAAATTTCTAAACAGATCATAAAATTCTTCAAAATTTTTATCATATATATCTCCATTTTTATTTTAAAAAGAATATAACATTTCATGTTATTCATTTATGCACTCATTAAACTTCTCCATGGTTTAGTAAATAATTTAAGCAGACTTCTCTCCATTTAATAATTAATAAGTATAACCTATTTCACCATTATTATTGAGATAAATTTGTTTTTCACTTTATAAATTTATCTAGTCTTTCATTTTTTTTAATAAATTCTCGTATTTCTATGATAGTTCTACATGAAAATTATCTCTCTTATACAATTCCAAAAACTTTTTTTCTAGTTTTTATGTAAACAATGAAAAACTTATATAATCGAAAAATTGATCATATTTAGACTTCATATCTAAAAGTTTATTACTATTAATTTTATTTTATAAATAATCCTGGAGAATCAATTTGAAACTATCATTTCCCATCTCCCAAAGTAGTTAATTCTCTTATGTTTTATTTTCTACAAATAAAGTATTAGTATTAAATTTGAGATACCAAATATTATTCATAGTTGGTATCATTTTTAAAACAGGAGATAGTATACCATTAATTTTATCAGTTTTAGATTATAATATATTTTTCTATTTAGGATAATCATCTATACAATCTGGAAATAAAAACACTATATTTTTGATTAAAACATTAGATAATTTACATAAAACAGATTCTAACATATAAAATGTACCTATTTATACTTATTATGGAATTACAAAACCAATTAATATATTTTGATCAAGCAAAGCTGAATTATAGATAACATCAAATATTCTATTAGAGATATTTTAATCATCATAATTTAAATCATCACTATAATTAGGTGTATATATAATTCTAAGTCCTGGTTTTCCATTTTAAGGAGTAATATAATATACTTTCATTTATTCATATTCATCATTTTATCTCTCTTTAGTAATATCAATATCATCAGCTATTTCAAATATATTAGAATCTGATAATTTTATATCATGATAGTAATTTAAAAATAAGTTTATTAATTTCTATTTTTCTGAACTTTAAGTTCCAATTAGAATAATGGTTTTATAGTCTTCCAGTTTATCAATAGATGATTTATAATATCTTGGGTATTGATAAATATTATAATTATTCTCTTTCCTTATTAAATCTAAATTTATGAATATTTTCATTCTATTTTATTTTTGATTAATCTCTTAATTTCCTAAATCTATTTTTATTTCTTATATTATTTATGATTCTTAGCCAATAATTTGTTATTTATTATTAGATATATTAAGAGTTTTTTATGCCTTAACCCATATGTCTTTTGAAGATGATTCAATAATTGAAAATATTTAAGAAATAGGTTCCATTAATGTTTCTAAATTAAGTATTAATTAATTGAAAGATGATTATAATTGTTGAATTCTTAACAAATTATAAACTTATTTTTCATACTCATTTTCCATTATTACTTCAAATTATTTTTCTAAATCTTCACCCATACAAGATAAGTATTTTTCAGCTTAACCCATTATTTCAACAATCTAACTTATCTTTTTTTAATATATTTCATAGTTCTAAATTGTAGTTTTCTTCCATTCTTTAATTTATTTCATTGTTTTCAAATCTGATTTATGTGCTTTGTGCATTTGAATACAATCTATACAACAGCCTCTTTTTAACTAACAATTCATATTAATACAAATTAATATTATCTCCTATTAATTATGATCTGATTCTTTACACTCTAACATATTTTATCAATAATTATATATATTAATAATGATTTTTCATTTTATTTGTGTCTTATAGAGTATTCGGATCTTAAGTATTTCAAATCTTTTTACTATAAAATTTATCAAATTAAATCAAATTATTCAATAACTCAGATAATGATGTATGAAGTATTAGTTAAAATGTACCTCAAAAATGATTTTTGAAAAACACAAATTGTTAGATGACACAATATACACTTTAATAAATTTGATATCATGAAAATTTTTAAGTTATCCAAGAAAAATGTTATTATTCATTTATAAATTTATAATAGACTCAGTCCAACATAATATTGATGAAAAAACTTAATTATAAATAATTTAAAGTATTTAAGTATAAGAAATTGAATATTCAATAATAAAAAACAAAATAAAACATATCAAACGGGTTTCTAATTTTGTTTTTAAAGAAATTCATATGAATTTCTATTTCTAAAAATTGTACATGAATATCATATTGATTTATCACTAAGATTTAACTCTATTTTGTATGACAAAGATAATTAAAAGATATTTTTAAAGCTAATAGGTTGTAATGTTAACCTACTTCTAGAATTTATAATTAACCTTAAATTCCACCATAAATTAATTAAAAACTGAAAATTAATAACAATAAAATTAAATATATAAAATATAATTTTTGTAAATCTTTTCTAATTAGATCAAAATTGAAAAAATAGATAACTTAAGATAACCCCTTTAATTAGTTTTTTCTATATAATACTTGAAAATTATCATAACTATTATCTTTAAAATTAATATTTCCAATATCAATTCATAATGATTTTTTTTTTTAATTTATGCTAATTCTCATTAAAAATGATTTTGTATAAATTAAATCATTTATACATAGCTTTTTGAAAATAAATAATGTATCTGCATTCATATAAATCTAATTAATAGAAAGCTTAGGTTAAATAATTTATTTATAATATATTTTATGTATTTCTAAAATTAATACTTTTTGTTAATAATTATTGTTTATAGTTTATTGTTTATTTTTATTTTATTCATCTTAATTATATAATGTAAAAAAAATGAGAAATATATTAAAATATCATATAATAGTAAAATAAATAACTAATTTTTTTTAATTAAATAATTTGATTTTTCTAATAGTGTTTAAGTTTAAAGATTAACTATTTTATTATTAATTAGAAATTCACAAATTTACATGAAACTCAAAATAAAATTATAAATGCATAATTACTGTTTTATTTTACTTTATTATTATTTCTATAATTATTCTTATAGTTCTAACTCTTACACTTATAATATAATTTGTAATATTTATTTTTAACTATGTAGATACAAATAATAATATTATAAATCTAAAATAAGAAAAATATTAACAATATTTTTTTCAGATATTGAATGGTGGATAGTTAATTATAAATTAATTTATCTTTATTAATTTCATAAAACCCCTTTTTCATTTATAATCAGGATTATTAGTTTCATAGTCATAATAATTTATTCTATTAGAAAAATGAGAAGATTTCAATAATAATATTACATATATATTTCTAATCAATTCATATGATTCTTACATCTAACTCATAAGGCTAAAACAAAATTTCAGCTTAATTAAATTTATATTAGTATCAAATTATATTTACAATTAAAATAATTATAAAATTTTGTTTTATTCTATTTTGAATTTTCGACAATTTAAGCGGATAGAATAGGAATAAATTTCTGGAAGTGAACATTTATCGTGCTTTTATAAGACTTCTTGTAATAATCTATTTTCTTTTAAATTTTCATACTATTTTGGTCAATATTTATGCTTGAAATTTATCAAATCAAAACATATTTTTGTTATTCTAAAAATTTATTTCTATGCTTAATAGAGTAAACAAAGAAATTAAAGATTTAACTGAAAATCCTACTCCTGGGGTTGAAGTATATCAAGATAAAGAAGATAGATTGAAGTCTAACAATTTTTAATATTAGAATACATTTCACATTGTCTGGACT
>CAJJDM010000143.1:41084-303793 GCA_905182975.1 Paramecium primaurelia
TAAATCTAATTAATAGAAAGCTTAGGTTAAATAATTTATTTATAATATATTTTATGTATTTCTAAAATTAATACTTTTTGTTAATAATTATTGTTTATAGTTTATTGTTTATTTTTATTTTATTCATCTTAATTATATAATGTAAAAAAAATGAGAAATATATTAAAATATCATATAATAGTAAAATAAATAACTAATTTTTTTTAATTAAATAATTTGATTTTTCTAATAGTGTTTAAGTTTAAAGATTAACTATTTTATTATTAATTAGAAATTCACAAATTTACATGAAACTCAAAATAAAATTATAAATGCATAATTACTGTTTTATTTTACTTTATTATTATTTCTATAATTATTCTTATAGTTCTAACTCTTACACTTATAATATAATTTGTAATATTTATTTTTAACTATGTAGATACAAATAATAATATTATAAATCTAAAATAAGAAAAATATTAACAATATTTTTTTCAGATATTGAATGGTGGATAGTTAATTATAAATTAATTTATCTTTATTAATTTCATAAAACCCCTTTTTCATTTATAATCAGGATTATTAGTTTCATAGTCATAATAATTTATTCTATTAGAAAAATGAGAAGATTTCAATAATAATATTACATATATATTTCTAATCAATTCATATGATTCTTACATCTAACTCATAAGGCTAAAACAAAATTTCAGCTTAATTAAATTTATATTAGTATCAAATTATATTTACAATTAAAATAATTATAAAATTTTGTTTTATTCTATTTTGAATTTTCGACAATTTAAGCGGATAGAATAGGAATAAATTTCTGGAAGTGAACATTTATCGTGCTTTTATAAGACTTCTTGTAATAATCTATTTTCTTTTAAATTTTCATACTATTTTGGTCAATATTTATGCTTGAAATTTATCAAATCAAAACATATTTTTGTTATTCTAAAAATTTATTTCTATGCTTAATAGAGTAAACAAAGAAATTAAAGATTTAACTGAAAATCCTACTCCTGGGGTTGAAGTATATCAAGATAAAGAAGATAGATTGAAGTCTAACAATTTTTAATATTAGAATACATTTCACATTGTCTGGACTTGGGAGCCCTTTGGAAAATTAGATAATTCCATTTTGGATTGATGTGCCATAAAACTATCCTTTCTCAAACCCTTTTATAAAAATAAAAAAAATAATTTTTCACCCCTTATACTTTAATGATAGAGCTGAATGCTGTGATTGTTGGTGTAAGGTAAATATTCAAAAAAATTATAGTCGAAATGGTAGCCTTCACATACTATTAAGAGCCTAATTAACGATTTAATTGATATATTGTTAATGCCAAGGGTTTCACATCCTAATATAGCCACAAGCATATTGAATCACAGTAGGTTTGAATATTTTGAGACAGCACTGATGTATTATAAAGAAGAAAAATAATGGGAACAAAGTGAAGTAAACTTTGAAGAGATAGTTAATCTTCCTTGTAAACTTAATCATAGCAGGCCAATAGTAGAAGTGATAATAGATAAAAATTTTAAATCAGATGAAATGCTTATTTGTCAACTATGTTAATTATCGATAGGTGATATCAAAAGAATTGATATTAATTAACTTTAATAAAATTTAGTTTGTAATAGAAGGAATCGTAATGTAATTATAGAAGATTTAGAAAATAAATTTTTAACCTAAATAGATAACTTCTAAAAATGTATTGAAAAAATATAAGATCTTGACAACTAAGTATTCCAAGAATTGCTTTATTTAAAAAATGACTGGATAGTTTCTAGTTTAAAGTTTAAATAAAAACTTTGTTCATTAACTATTTTAGAAGAAATTGAGTTGATTAAATATGAACCTAAAGAATACAAAAAATAGGTCAAATAAGAAAAATAATAAATTGATGGATTATTTTTATAAAAGATTTATTCTTGTATCGATAAGCTAGTACTTTAGTAAAATCGATAAAATTTAATGGAAGTAATTCAAAATATTTTTAATAAACCTCAATTAAAGTTTAAATTTCATAATATACGTTATGAATTTATTAGACCTAATAGGATGGTTAATTATACATTTTCAATAAACTCTGATAATACTTTAATGGTAACTTCAGAATTATTTTCAGGCTCAATGGTTTAGATTTATTAGATCGTAAAAGGATAAAATGATGGTTAATACTAAATCTCCTATCTTAGAGCCTAATCTTTTAGGAGTAGGATCATTTATATCAAATTTCTATTTAAATAAAAATTTACATTTGTTATAACAACCGAATTTAGAGGTTTATACATTATGTACCCAATAGAGTATAATGGGGAAGAAGCAATTAAATGGGATTTCAAATAATATATTGATGATTGCGAATATGTTAATTGTTTAGAAGTTAGATAATCTGATGATTTAATTGTAACTGGGCATAAGAATGGAAATATAATGTTTTATATTTCAACAACAAATTAACCAATCTAAAAAATTACTGAATCAAATACAGAAGTTTGGGGATTATCATTTAACTAATCAGGTAATATGCTTTTATCTTGTTAATAGAATAATGAAATTTTTCTGATGATGGAATAAAAGGAAGGATGGAGTATTAAATAAAAAATTTTAATGGATGGATTTGGATACAGATTAAGTTTTATAACAGATTAAATTTTTGCAATTCAAACAAGAACTCCAAAACCCCATAATTAAATCTATATTTATACTTCTGATTCAAATGGTTAATTTATTAAAAGTGGATCACTTTTTGTTAATGGAGGTAATTAGCCTTGTGAAATCTTCTTTCCAATGTAATACATTCCAAGTAAATAACTCCTGATTTCGAAGAATGGATATTATCTTAATGTCTTAAAGTTGGCTTTCTCAAATTAATCAAGGCTAGACATTGAAAGATGCCGCTTAGAATAGTCTATATATTTTGGAACCAATTTCTTTTATGGGACAGTGAGTAATAACGGAGAATTTATTATATCCATGTCATAGGCTTTTCCCTAACAATTCAATCATTCCTTAGAAATATTAATTGGAACTTTCAAATAGAAATTCTAATAGAAAATATGATTATGGATATAAGATATTATAATAATAAGATATTTATGATTAACATATTTTTATCAATGTTTGCTTAATCATTTTATTTATAAAATTTTTTGATTCAATCCAACTATCAGAAGAATATCTCCTGATTTTACTAAAGTGAGATTTTTTTAAATATCTGTTTTAATATAAAAGTTTCTATAGTTTAAAAATCTCATATTTTTGAGATAATCTTTTTCTATTAAAGTAATTTTAGGAAACATTTAGAAATGATATTTATTTAGAACTTGATTATTAATAAATCCTTTAATAAGATTTAAGAGGAAGGTTGTATTTCTTACTGTACAATACTGATCACCATTAATTAGAATAGATAATAATGATAAATTTTCTGATAATTCTATTGAGATTGTTCCCAATCATTTTTAAGAAAAAGCTAAAAATTAAATAGAAGATAATTTTATTATGTGCAGAAACAAACTAATTTTGATAATTATTATTGATATTCATTAAAAAATTAATATTTCTAAATAAAGCTTTTAGTAAGGAAAAAATGGCGTTAAATGTATATGAAAATTTAGGACTTAAAATGAAAACCAATCCTTTGAGAAAATAATTGAAATTGGAGAAGGAAAATAATTAAATTATATATATACTCTAACTTCAACCACCCTGTTCTATTAATGTTATACTTTGAAGAAAAATGAGTAATTGATATACAGACTTTTTGTTTAATTTTTACTTTTATTAAACAGAAGAAGAGCTTCATGATTTATTCAGCATGATAGTTATAGTAACATGGGCATAAATATTTTCGTTCTTAATAAACTAATTATTGGATTGCATAGTTGCAATTATTTTAATTAATTAATGTTTCTTAGAATAAATACAACATTTTTTATATATAATCCAATTAATATGAAGTAATTTAGTATAAAAATAATTAAAAAAATAAAATAACAACTTACACAAAATTTTCCAATAATTTTTATATAAGCATATTTTATAATTAATCAAATTCAGAAAGTTTTGGTTAAAATAGTTTCTTGACTTTATTCTGTATTCATTCAAAAATTATATCTGAGACCATACTAAAGAATAAAGATGTAAAATTAAAAGTAAAATTTTTATAGAATTTTAATTACAAGAATAAAAAGGTATTTTTTCGGTTTTACCATTAAATACCTATTTTTAAATATTAATTTTTTAAATTTAAGATATTTTTTCCCTATATAAATTTATAAAATCATTCTCATCAGAACATGAGGTATCCAAAAATAATTGTAGATAATCCAAGAATATATCCTGAGTCAGTTGTTGTTTAATTATTTGTGTTATTTGTATTGTTATCTGTATTATTTGGTTATACAACAGGTGCAGTGCAAACTCCGCATTTGCTTGTTGATGCATTCCAAGTATATGTATATCCTGAAACCAAGAAGCAATCATTTGATGATAAAGTTGAAGGGTCTGCTGCTGTGCAAGCTCCACTGACAAGAGTACAAACTTATTATGTCTTTTTATCCCAATTCAAAAATCTTGTGCAAGCTCCATTTGTGGCTTAGTTTGTAGCACAAGTGTGAGTGGCACATTTACTAGCAACTGCAGTTGCTCCAGTTCCTGATGCTGGTGTCCATGAACATCTATCCCTAGCAGCTTAACAAGCAACTTAATCATTATTAGCAGTGGTACAAGCTGTCATTAATGCACAAGTTCCAGTACCAGCAGCAGCTCCTGTAGCAGTTGATTAAGTGAATACACAAATTCCATCCAATCCACCTGAGTTACATGCTGTCTTAGTTGTATAGGTTGAGCAGTTAGCTTTTGTTATGCAAGCAGTTCCATTTGAAACACAAGAAGACAAGGCTACTGAACAAACATTGGTTGCTGTACCATTTTGAATATCAGCACATGTAAGTAATCTACATTTAGCAGTGTTATTATTTGTAGCAGATGCAAGTTCCCAATAACAAGCTCCATCAGATCCAACTGCTGTTGTGCAGGCAGTTTAAGTAGTGTATGATGAGCATGCTCCTTTGAGTAAACAAGTTGTACCATCTGATGTGCATGTTGATAATTATGAAGAACATGTTGCATGAGTTGTTCCTGTCAAATCAGCACATGATTAATCTCTGCAACTATTTGCTGTTGTATCCCAAGTACAAATACCGGTTGAAGTAATAGCTCCAGATGTTAAAATAACTCCCTTATCGTTGAAATAACATCCTGCTTATGAAGTGTAAGATGAACAAGCACCTAATGCAATGCAACCAGTTGTTCCATTTGTTGTACATTTACTACTAGCGATTTGACAATCAGAATGAGTTGTATAGAAAGCATCAGCACAAGATGTATATGGTTTACAAACTTTTGGATCTGCAGAATTCAAAGCTGGGACTGATTAAATACAAGCTCCATCATATCCTGTTACACATCCACCATCTGTGTTAGTTTCAGAGCATAAAGTTATTCCAACACAATTAGATCCATTAGTTGTGCATTAGTTACTTATCCATTTGCATGAAGCATCAGAATTCCAAGACAAACTCTTACATGAAGTATATCTAAAGCAAGCTCCTTTAGATCCATCAGTGTTAACATAATCATTAATCCACAAACATGGTCCATTTGTTCCTTCAATGCAAGCACTTCTAATTGTAGTTTATTCACAATTTTAAACTCTAGCACATTTTCCATTAGCTCCAGCAGTACATCCAGCTCTTTAAGCTTAGCATGCAGCATGAGTAGTTCCACTGAAATCTTGACAATCTTTATCTCTGCATTTATTTAATGCACTATCCCAAGCGCAGATTGTACCATTAAGAGCAGTTGTACAAGCAGCATCAACAGTAACAGCTGCACAAGTTGACTTAGTAACACATCCACCACCATTCTTTGTTGTGCAATTTGTGAAATAACCAGCACAGGCAGCTTCAGAAGTTAATGTAACAGGTGCTGTATTACATGTCTTTATTGTACAATATGCTTGATTGGAACCCACAGCTGGCATCCATTCACATTGTTGATTTGTTGATGAAGTAACACAACCAGCCTAGTTCTAAGCTTGGAAGCAAGTTCCTCTTGTTACACAATTTGTTCCATTTGTAGTACATGTACTCAATGCTTATTTGCATAGAGCATCTGTGGCAAAAGCAAAATCTTCACAAACCTTTGTCTTACATTTCACTGAATCTAAAGTACATCCAGCCAAATATGTATTACATTCATCAGCAGTTGCTGTTGCTTCTGGTGCATTTTCACAAGTTCTTGTAATACAGGCTGTTCCATTCCAATAACATGATTTACCGTTCTTATCACTAACACATTGTTTTTCTGTCATAGTTTCGCATGTATCTGGTATATCAACACAACCTTATCCTGAGCTTGCAACTGTACATTTATTATTGAAATAAGCTCTGCATTTATCGTTATCATCATAATCAGCAGTTGCAGGTGCAGTAGCGCATGACTTATCTGCACATTAAGTACCATTCCATCCACAAGCATCTCCAGAAGCATTGAATCTGCATTATTCTTAATGTATATAAGTTGAACATGCTGCTGTTTATTGGCAACCTCCTAAAACTGGTGCACCACCATTTGCATCTGGTGTGGCAACAACTGTGCATTTTATTGTAGCTGTGGAAAAATATGCATCACAATCAGTATGGGTTGCTGTTGCAGTTGGGGCAGTAGTGCATGATTTATCTTAACATACTGCTTAGGTTAAATTTGTATTCCAAACACATACACCTCCGCTTGCATTAGTTCTGCATTAATCCTCAATTTAATAAGAACTACATGCTCCTCTAGCCATACAACCAGAAGCAGCAGCTCCATTTGAAGCTCTAACTGTGCAAAGAAGTGTTGCATCAACTGCAACACATTCAGCATGAGTATCATATGAAGTTGTGGCTTCAATATTGCCGCAATTTAAATCAACACATGTTTTATTAGTTGAATTCCAGAAGCATTTCTAATTGCTTGAATTGAATTTACATTATTAACTTGATTTATATGTGGAACAAGCAGCTCTTGCTTAGCAGCCTCCTACTCTTGCAACAGTGCATGTAGATAAATATCCTATACATTCAGCATGTGAGTCAAAGTTTGTATCTGCTGCAGCTGTATCACAGGTCTTTTTGACACAAGATGTTCCTTAAACAACACATTCACCTTCAACTGCCCAAACACATGCTGCTTGAGTCAAGCCAGCACATGTGGCTGGCAAAGTTACACATGCAGTAGGTGAAGAAGCTGCATTTGAAGTACAAGTACTCAACCAAGTATTACAAGCAGTATGGTCAAATGGAGTTGTTTTATTAGCACATGTTTTGGTTTAGCATCCTGTTGTGGATTATGCTATGCAACCAGTTTTAAATGTATTGCATTTTGTATCATCAAAACTAAATGATGCTCCTAATTTTATTGCTTCACAAGTAGTTGAAGCTGATATAGATTGACAGGCAGTATCACCACTATTTGCAGTACAATATCCTGCAGTAGATCTATAACAACTGGTCATTGTTGTGTATCCTGAACACTAAGATTGTATTGTTACACAACCGTTTCCATCTCTCCTTACACTACATGTAGTACTATAACCTTAACAAGTAGTCCAAGTAAGATTTGATCCAGTAATTGCTTCGCATGTACTAAATACTAAGCATGCAGTTCCAGCTAAATTAGAGAGGCAAACTGAATTATAAGCTTAACATGTTGAATGAGTTGCACTTGTTAATCCTGTAACAGTAGCACAATTAGCTGAAGTAATATCTAAACAAGCACCGCTACCACCACTAGCAGTAGCATCCCAAAAACATTTCAAACCATCAGTTCGTTAAGCACAAGTAGGGGCAGTTGTATAACTACTGCAAGCTGCTTATTATTAGAGGCATGCTGTTCCAGCAACATTAACTGTGCAAGAAGTGTGATATGCTTAACATGTTGAATGAGTTGCACTTGTTAATCCTGTGACAGTAGAACAATTAGCTGAAGTAATATCTAAACAAGCACCGCTACCACCACTAGCAGTAGCATCCCAGAAACATTTCAAACCATCTGTTCGTAAAGCACAAGTAGGGGCAGTTGTATAACTACTGCAGGCTGCTTATTACTCTAAACATGCTGTTCCAGCAACATTAACTGTGCAAGAAGTGTGATATGCTTAACATGTTGAATGAGTTGCACCTGTTAATCCTGTAACAGAAGCACAATTAGCTGCTGCAAAATCTACACAAGCACCGCTACCTCCTGCAGCTGCAGAATCCCAAAAGCATCTAGAACCATCAGTTTTTCTAACACAGTCACCTGTTACTGTGTAACCACTGCAAGCTGCTTATTACTCTAAACAAGCTGTTCCAGCAACATTAACTGTGCAAGAAGTGTGATATGCTTAGCATGTTGAATGAGTTGCACTTGTTAAACTTGTAACAGAAGCACAATTGGCTGCGGCAAAATCTACACAAGCACCGCTACCTCCTGCAGCTGTAGAATCCCAAAAGCATCTAGAACCATCAGTTTTTCTAACACAGTCACCTGTTACTGTGTAACCACTGCAAGCTGCTTATAATGTTATGCATGCTGTTCCACCAGCATTAACTGTGCAAGTAGTATTATATCCTTAACATGTTGAGTGAGTTGCACCTGTTAATCCAGTTATAACAGTACAAGAAAATGTGCAGGTATCTGTTTCAGTAGCACTTACAGTATTAGTACAACCTACTTTAATTTATTAACATTAAGCTTATGTTCCTTAAAAGGTTGAGCATGCACCTTAGAGAGATGTATTAGAAAAGCATTTATTATAAGTGGATTTCCAAGTACAGTCGTCTGAATTGGATGTTAAAGTTCTATAACATTAAGCTGATGTCACATAGTCACTGCAATTAGCTGATCTTGCCACACATCCTAATCCTCCAGTTTTGTATACAACTGTACAAGTTTCACTAGGTGTTGGATAATTTGAACACTCTGTATCTGAATCATATGAATTACTATCTGATGCATCTAAACAAGTTGCATTTCTACAAGCAGACCCAGTCCAAATACAATTTTTTGAATTAGATGTTATTTTACAATTTTCAGCTGATCCATAGGAAGTACAAGCTGCTGCTAAAGCTTAACAAGTGGTTTTTGCATTATTTACTGTACATGTATTCAATACTCCTTAACAACCAGAGTGAGTAGTTAATGAAATATTTGTACATGTTCTATCAACACAATTAGATCCATTCCAATAACAATCTCCATTTACTTTTGACCCAGTTCCACAATTTGTAGATGTCAAAGATGAACAACTTGATGGTTTTGGAATGCATCCATCTGCTGTGTTATTGGCAATACAAGTATTCAAATAGCCAGAACAATTTGAAGAAGTAAAGGATACTAAGAATCCTGTGGTTGTTGTAATACTAGCAGTGGAACAAGATTTTTCAACACAAGCAGATGTAGCAGTATTCCACAAGCATGTTGGTAATCCTGCTCTTGAGATTTCACAATTTTCAATTGATTTTCTAGCTGCACAAGTTGTTGGTAAGTCTTAGCAACCTGATATAGATCCATTGACTGGATTATTAGCAACACAACCTGATTTGTAACTATTGCAATCACTTGTTGTTGATGTAGTTCTTGGAGCAGTGGAACAAGCCTTATCTATACATTATGAACCATTCCAACCACAAGTTGGGTATGATTTTACTCCATTTGTAACTTATAATCTAATATTACAAGCAGATTCTATTGTAATGGCTTCGCATCTAAGGGGAAGTGGAACACATCCAGAACCAGTATTACTCAAAGTACAACTTGAATCATATGTTTAGCAATCTGCATGAGTTGATGTGGTTGATGAAGCTAGTACACATTCTCTTTTATAGCATTTTCCTTTCCAAATACAGGCTTTATTATTGTAATCTTTATCGCAAATAGCTTAGGCTAATGAGTTTTCGCATGTTTTATCAACACAACCTGCGTTGGTTGAATTTACTGTACAAGTTGATAAAAAGGCAACGCATAAATCATGAGTATTATTAGTTGATGGGGCATTTGAACAAATTTTATCTTTGCAACTTGAACTTGCAGTATCATAGAAACAAGTGGCTCCAGATGAATTTTTAACACAAGCAGCTTCTAAAGTAATATTTGAACATGTAGTATTTGTTACACATCCACCTCCAGTTTTAGTTATACAGTTATTTCCTGGTAAATATGCTTCACATGCATCATTAGTTGTCAATGTTGTAGGAGCATTTGCACAAGTTCTATTTTAACATCCACCTCCTGTTTTTACTGTACATGTTGATAAGTATGATGTACACAAATCATGAGTATTATTAGTAGTTGGTGCATTTGCACATGTCTTTTCTTTGCATGTTGTATCCCAAATGCAATCAGTTCCAGAAGTATTCTTCACACAAGCTGCTTAGACATTTGCAGCTGAGCATGCTCCATTAGCAACACATCCTCCACCTGATTTAGTGATACATCCAGTAACAAATCCAGCACAAGCTGAATTGGTTGTCATAGTAGTTGGTGCATTTGTACATGTCTTGTCTACACATGCAGTTCCAGTCCAATAGCAATCCCCTCCTGAACTATTCTTAATACAGGCAGCTTAGATAGTTGCAGCTGCACAAGTAGTTCTGGTAACACATCCTCCATTAGCTTTAGTTGTGCATGTTCCATCAGTTCTAAAGGTTTTGCAAGTTTCATCAGTAGTTAATGTTGCTGGTGCATTATCACAAATTCTGTCTTTACATGCTGCTCCATCCCAGTAACATGCTGTTGATCTTAACTTATTCCAAACACATTGAATTTCTAATGTTTAATCACTGCAATTATTTCCACTATCAACACATCCACCTCCAGTTTTTGTTGTACATGTTGATATCACATCTCTGCATTCTTTATCAGTAGCAAATGTTGTTGGTAATTTATCACAAGTATTAGCATCTACACAAGTATTATTTGTTGTATCCCAATAACATAAGCTTCCAGCAGCATTTTTGACACAAGGAAGTTGTTTCTTGTATGTGCTACAAGCATCAATTTCAACACAATGAGTTCCATCTGTAATACATCTATTACTAATTGCTTAACAATCAGAATCAAGTGTTTTAGCAAAAGCTGTACATCCTGTAAAGAATGTGCATTTTTTATCAACCCATGCACATGCAGCATAATTACCGCAATCTGTACATGGTTTGGCTTTTGGACAATCTGCTTCAGCAAAGGTATCACAATATGCAGCATAGGTCACTATTGGAGTGACTGGGGTTGTAGAAACAGCACAAACTTTCTTAGTACTGTCCCATGAGCACCCAAGTGAAGTATTTTTTAAACAATCTCCCTCTGATAACAATTATGCACATGTGCATGGTGTTATACTAAAAGTTTGACTTGTTGCTAAAGCTAGCAACAATGCAAATATGATGAATTATTTATTCATTAAAAGTATTAAGTAATAACTCATAAAATATTCAAGTTAAATACATGAATAAATTTAATTTATTTGCTTACTTTTAATACATATTAATTTTTTTTTTCTTAAACATCAGAATTTGATTTAAGAAATAAATTACATCATTAATATTAATATTGATTATTGTATTAGTACAAAAATTTTAGCCAACTATGGAAACCGAGGAATAAAAATTAAAATGTCATTCTAATTTGAGATTAAGATTTTCGGTTGATGTCCACCTTATCAGTTATATTTTAGTTTTTTTTTTTTTCAATGCTTGTTATGGCGCAAAGGCCTATTCAATTAGCTGAAATTAACCTTATAGATTTGTCAAGCATCTTTTTTATATAAAGTAAGGGTATGAATGAAAAAAAGAATTGATGGAAACAAATAAAAAAAGAAAAAAGAAAAAAAACATTCATTAAATATATCTTTTCTTAATTAAAAAGATGAGTTTTAGTGTTTTAGTTCTATTCGCTTCTGGTAGCTTTATCTTAATTGAATTTAACATAGCTCAAGAACATTTTTTATAATTCTATATACAAAAATATGGCAAATATATTTCTTTTCTTAAAACCTCTTTATTATTTTATTATATGCTAAAATACCAAAATCATAGTTTACTAAGACTCTATAATTTTATAAAGTAAAATGGTAAAGAAAAAAAATTAAATTGAAAAGATAGTAATACTTTTAGAAATTTTCATTGTCTGAGGTCTTATAAATCTTCTCAATGAAATTAGATACTGATCTACATTGTATCTCATATGAAAGAATCACTTATTGAATATCATTGATAACTAACATAAAAATTGAATTACACTAATAATTCCAGAATAATCTAAAATTTATATTAAAACTTTATACTAATTCTAAAAAATTTTTTCCTTCATTCTTTTCAAACTAAAATAGTTAGGATTAAGAATTGTATATTTTGAATAACATACCTATTCAATTTTCATAGATTTTTTATACTCATGATGTTCGTTTATATCAGTGAGAATTTTTATGAAAAAAAATTATTCATTTAATAATCTGGATTGCCATACTATTCATATTAATAATATATAGTTCATTATTTACACACTGATGAATAAGAATTGAATTAAATATGAATAGATGAAATAATTTAAGCTGCTTATTCATTCTATTTCTTGTTTTGAATGTGATATTTTTAACATATTATACTAATTTTTATCATACTTTAAATATGATCTTTAAATATGCAAATAAAAAAATTCATAGCATTGGAATAGTTGGATATGCAAATGGAATTGATAACAGCAAATTCCACTATTATGCGTTAGTGCTTAGAATTGAAAGAATAACAGTTTCAATATAATATAATATAAATTATGATAATGCATAAAAATTGGTAACTACTCGACAGCTAAATGAAGTATCAGCTTCAAGATTAAGCATGAATATAAATAATTACACCAAAACTAAATTTAGAATTAGAAAAAGCTCAAATGGATTCCTATACCCATTCTACTTTTTGTTTGATCAATTTTTTTAAGCTTATTTGCTTTTCCATTAGGCTTTCATTAAATTTCACACGTTTTTGGGAAAATTTAAATAATATTGAAAATTTAGAGTACACCTTCAATATAATCATAATTTGGCAATCACAGCCAAAAAGCCGATGCTATCTGGTAACTTATATTGATCTATTTATTTTTGGGGTTATTTCCATGTAGATGAAACCTAAAAGACTTAGAAAATATATCCTGCCAAAAATAGTATAAATGAAAATACTTCACTATTTAATCAAATCGAAAGAATATATTCATAATACTCGTTTATTCCATCTATTTTCTGAAATAATATTAGGCTTGAATTAATTAACTTATGTTATTTAAAAAAATAATTCGTTATCATATAATTAATCTATGCACAACCTCTTTCTCTATTTATTAGAAAATTTGAGTTATTTATAAATAACAAGTTTCAAAATTCTGAAATACATTAAATGGTAATATATTGAAAAATTATCTAATTAAATAAATTTATAATGCCATATATTTTCAATTAAATTAATAATATAAAAAATGTTTAAATAAACAAAAATATTTATTTGGTAAATAAATGACTAATTTTAGATACCTAAATATTTTCAATAAAAATTATTGATATTTTTAATATTTTATATGGCTGTGGACAAGAATAAACAATAAAATTAAATTAAGTAAAAAATAAATGTGAGATTATCATTTATTTTTCAACTAACTATCTTATTTTTTTTGATATATTATATATTTTTTATTAATTTAAGCTTTTTTGAGAAAATTTACTTGTGTTTAGAAAATAATGTTCAATTAGATCAAATTTAATCTGTATTTTTTGATATATTTTGAAATCCACAAATAATATAAATAAATTCAATATTTTTGTTAAGTAAGGTTCAAACTATATATATATATCCTTCATTCTCTAAGTAACTCACAAAATTACATTGAATCAAAAAAATTTATTAGATCATTTAAAGCAACTTTTGCTAATTATCATAATAAATCGTTTGTTGTATTTAACTTAAAGAGTATTATTCTCTTAAACTAATGCTATTACGAACAAGTTCTTCTTCAATTTACTTAAAATTTTCTTTGCATAGTCTCATTTCTCTTTAACCCTTGTATCAATTATGAATAGCTTATAAAACCAATATCTTTTATTTGAAATGATATTTTACTATAAATTTACATAATTTTAATTTCTAATGGTTAAAGAAATTAAAACCATTTTAATTTATTATGTTTGTAAAATAAAAGTGCTTACGATTCTTTTACACAATATTAAAATGAAATAAGTTTACATTTTCACCAATTTTGAATGATTGATATGTTTATTAGTTATATACACTGATTAGTATAAGTAATTAGATGTACTAAAATATCTAATATTCTTTCAGATCTTGCAATTTACCTATTTATTTTTTTGTAACAGAACTAACAACTTCAGAGGGTAATTATTGAAAGTAATTTATTCAAGTTCTAAAAATTCGTTATACTAAAAGGATTTTTTCAAATAATTTTTTACGAAAATGCTATTATTTCGTTGTAACATTACTATTTTAGTAATTATTAACAAAAATTTATTGTATTTTCAATTTAATTAACTAATTTAAAGGAAAAAAATGATTAATTATTGTAATAATAGATCTATTCGTTATTTAATCTAAATTTTTGATTAAACAAAAGAAATATTATAATTTAATATATGAAATTAGTTATTTATTTAGTTAATTTATTTTCTATATATTATCAATTTCATTCATTTTAATCAATTTTTATCTTATAAAGGTTCTCTTTTAGGTAATAGTAATTTGCGATTATTTGTAGGAGAACGAATTAAAAACATCTATTCTGATTATTTTTAAGTAGTTTATTAAGTTTTAAAGTGGGTTTAAGATGTTTTTGTTTTTTTTACAGTTGAATTTTGCAATAATTCCAATAGTTTTTGTTTTGGAATATTTTCATCATCATTTGAAGTATGTATCAATAATTAATCATATTTCACTTTTTTCTGTTAATTAATGTCATAGTGAATGCTTTAAGATCCATTTAACTAGGATGTTCCAATCATTTTCTCAATTTTAAGTTAAGAATTCTATTAAATCAAAACATCTTCAAAATTTGGCTTTTCATATGGAATAAATTAGATTGCCCTAATATTTCCAAATTAAAGATTTTTTTAAAAGTGTCCTTATGAAGTTAAATGAATTTCATAAAATTTATAAAAAATGTCGAATTTTCTCTTACCTTAGATTTCCTATTGTATTAAATATCTATTTAAATCATCTTTTACTAGTCTTCCATCTATATAATATTTTCTCTCTCCAAAGTTATCAATCGAAATTATACTTTGTTCAGAATTGTTGTGAGTTTTATCCCAAATTTTTTGTTAGTCTAAATCTATTAGATGTGTCCCAGGATATTTACTATAAGGATATAATATATTAAATTATTAATCTTAGCCTTTCTCGAATAAGCTATACATTTTACAAATTTTTCTATTAACTTCATAATCATCATAATCCTCATAGTGATCTTACTCGAACCACTACCATTATTATTTTAAATAATTTTCTGTCTTTTATTCTGGGTTATCAGATACAATTTGATTAAAATGATAGATTATTTTTTTACATCTTTAGTCATCGTTTTCAAGTATAAATATTTATTTAACATCACAATCTTCTTGAAACAAATTATGTATAATTGCTTTTAAAAGTATTTAACTAGCCATACTCATATAAAAACCAAAAATTTGAACACTAATAATTGGAAAAGCAATTTATTTAATTTTTTTCTCCTTAGCCATTTTAAAAATATTACTAACCAATTACTCTATGATTTTTTAGTCACGAGCCAAAGTCTTTGCTTGCCTATAGGTAGGAGGATAAATATTAAAAATATGATCTACATGACATTAAGTATTAACTTTGTAATAAAACAAATCTCCAGGATTTAACTATGATCTATTCTTCATTATTTCTTTGAAAAATTCATGTATATGATTATCAGTCATTTTTAATAAATTTTTTACTTATTGATTTTGAAGGCCAATATCTCCTAATTCACATTTATCATTTAATATTTAATACACAATTGACTCACATTCTATTTGAGTTATATCACCCTTAACTATACTTATTTCTTTTCCATCAAATGTTAATTTTTCAATAATTGCTTATTCAGGTGAAAAACTTACAATTTTTTGGAATTAAAAATAGCTACTAGTCTATTCTTCAATTAATGACAATTCTGGTTGTTTACCAATTAAATTTTCAATTTCCTGTTAAGATAATTCTAAATTATTTATCTTAATATATGTATTCATTCTATTTTCTAATTCTGATAATCTTTTTAATAGATTCAATATTTCGTTTAAAAATCCTTATATGATAATCTTATTTTAACTGCTATTAGTAGCTTTTATAAATTCAATGCTTGTTCCTAACTTTAATTCAATATCTTTCATACAATATTTTGAGTATAAAAGGTTAAAAATTAATTTATTTTCAATTGTTAATTCTTACTTTATCCATTCATTATTATATTATCCTTTTAATTTTAAAAAAAATTCCTTTATATCTTCCAGATGCTCATCTAATCCTAGAAAATATGCAACATGTTAGGGTGCTTAATGTACAAAAATATTATTATTTTATATTAATTCTGGAGATTACAACTAAAAATATTTGAGACTATCTTCATAAAGCAAATTTTATCTTTTCACATTCAAATTAGCAATAAACTAGGTTTTTAAAATATCCTCTATTTTTAACTAATTAAAATTTCTTTTATCAAAAATGACTTAAAATATAATATTTTTGTCATCTACTTCATTAATAGTAACGTTAATCTAGTTTTCGAAATCAGCAAAGAGGCTTTGAAAAACCTGTTTAAATAATTTATTTTTATTTTAACAGTTTTTTAATTAGTTTATTATTTAACTTTTAGCTTCTAATTTAATAGGTTAATATGAGTAAAACTTTAATTTATCAGCCAGTTATTTTTCTAGCTCTCTCCATTTTTCTTAATTAGTTTTTAATGCTATTTCTATAGTTTCTCCATTTTGATGTACATTAAAACATGACTAATATTGTTAAAAGTATTCCTAAAGATAGTTTTCCCAAATAACTTTTTGTTTTTATGAAATTGTTATATTTTTGTAAGGCAAATAAATTCCTTCAATTTAAGTTTTAATTTTTTTGGCTTGATTTAAAAATTCAGTTGAAGTTTATTCGTTGAGTAAAAAAGTAGTTGAAGTAATTTATATTTTTAATCTTGAGTCCTCCAAAGTTTGACAATTAGATATTTCAATATATATATCAGGATATTCTCTTTTGAGAAAGTTAATTTTTTATTTAATTTCCTCTTCATCATAAGGCAAATCATAAAATAGAATACTGTCAGTCACACTTTCTTTCTTTATCATTTAAGAAACTCATTCAATTTATTTTATGATTCTTATATGCTTTTACCATTATATTCAATCAAACAATAAAGTTAATCATGTTTTAATAATAAATTAAAATCAGTTACTTTCCCTAATTAACAAATTAACATATCTAATTTCAAAAGTATAATATCTTTGAATTTAAAACCTAGTTGCTTCTCTATTATATTATAGCCACCTTTATCATATATGATTTTAAATTTTGCAAATGCTTCCGCATTAGATTAACACTCAATTTGCAAGATAATTGTATTTTCAAAATAATGACAAATAGTATCAAAAAAAAAAAAATCTAAATCTGTTACGTCAACTTACCTAATTTAAGGAGAAGGTATTTGTAGATAACATCCTTCATAATTAACTTCAATATGACCTCCAATCTATGAAATGTATTCTTAAAAAGTTGGTAAAATATTAACACTGTATATGATCGTTTATATAAGAGATTAGAGATTATTTTCAGGTTAACCTTTAAATTTATAAATTCTCTATTGAAATAATTTATCTTCTTCATTAATTGTTGTTTGATTGAATGCCATTTTCAATAATTAATATTGTTCCTTTTATTATTTCTATTGATTATCTCCCAGTCTATCAAGTAAATTTACTACAATTTTAATATTGCCTTATCCATAATAATTTTATATAAATTTTTCTAACTATTCTTTGCAATTTTTATTAAGTTATTATCTTTTACTTAGTTCTATAATAATTTCAGTTCCTTAAGATTAAGGATTATTATAAAAATTTATGTCAGTCTATTATTCATCTAATCTTAACGAATATTATTACTTTTGAATTATGAAGATCCTTTCATTTCATTTTCAGACATGTAATAAGATTTAGTCATATTTTGATTTGATTTGTTATGGAATTATGATTAGTTAGTATTGAACCTTGGACTTTTTTCAATTTTAGGAAATTTTGTTTCTTATGTAGGATTTCTCATTTTTAACGAATTTTTAAAATTAAAATTATTTAATTGATCATTTACAATTTATAAAGGTAGATATTTTCAATTACATTTAATTCTATTTTATTTTATGAATACATATAATAATAAAATTTAACCATTTTAAACAGAATAATTAATATTAATCATCATTTATATTTATAAATGCATAAGAAAGATTCTATTATCATGTAAATAATTTGTATCTATTTTGGCATCAAAAATGATATTAATTCAAATATTAAAGTTTTTAATATCATACAGTATTATGCTGAATAAATGCTTGTAATGTGTGGTTTAATTTGCAAATTATTGTTATGAATTATTCAACATTAGTTATAATCTAAATAAATTGTTAAAAATTTCTATTTAAATAGACAGCAAAATTGTTAATAAGAATCATAATGCTACTACCTTATCAGTCTTTTAATCCAAAAAGATTAATTATAACCTTATGTTAATTTCAAACTCCAAATAATCTTATTATTTTTTATATAATTTATTTTTTGTTTTAATTGGAAAAAGTCCTCTAAGATAATTAACTTTTGTTCAAAAATTGTCTCCTATTTTTAAGTTCATCTCAGCCAACTAATGAGATAAAAGTTTAAAGAATCTTTATTCATAAATTATGAGATCTAAATCAGATGAATTTTATAACAATTTTTGAATTTTGCAAAATAATTATTTTATTATTATTATATTCTTTTTATTGGAACTTTAATAAATTAAGTTGAATAATAAGAGTAGATTAAAGTAGATTGTTGAAATACTCTTAAAAAAAATAATGAAATTTATAATTATTTCAATAAATAAGACTAATTTCTATTTGGAGAAAAAAATAATTCATGTATAATGAATTAATATATATATTATTGAAGAATTAAAGTATTATAATTTAAATTTAAGGATTACTTTGTGTTTCTGGGTATGCTGATTAAGGTTTTATGAATTAATTAAATATATAAAAAAATTTAAATCTTTTTTAATATTATGGCTCACAGAATTCAAGAAAATGCAGGAATGATCAATGATGAAAAATAGGTTGTTGATATTTATGTTCCAAGAAAGTGCTAATATACTAATATGATTCTTAATAGCAGTGATTACTCAAGTGTATAAATTAATGTTGGATAAGTAATGATTGTTAATAACAATTAAGGTTGATGAGAATGGAGTTTACAATAAAAAGAATAGCACAGTGATCTTGGCTGGATATTTGAGATAAAAGGGATAAAGTGCTTCTGCTTTAGAGGCAATTCTTAGACAAAGAGGAGTATTACCATTTACATAATGAGACATATATGATTTATGAATATATAGTACATTAATAGATTATATTCACAGATTGCAAATGCTATTTCTATAATATTAACAAATCTGTTCTGCAAGAATGACGAGATTAGCAGGCACTTTTTCTTCTTGCATTACTTATTTGATTAATTAAACAAATAAATTAAAGGTTTGCTCAGTGATTTTGAGTGGATAATGGATAACCCTCAAGTCATTAGATTTATAGATTTAAGAGTTTTTGAAAATGAAAGCAATAATTTTCTTTATATGAGACTTGATTTGATAATCGGCATTTCTGAAATGATCACTATAAACTTCGTTATCTTGGAGATTGATTTAAATTTTGAATTGAACTGAATCTATGACATTTTAACCTATTACACTCTCAATAGTGCATTGATTCATAATAGTGTATCTAAGTTGAAACCATGTATCTGCATAATCTTATAGAATAAGTCTATCGAGAGTATAGCTTTTAATAAGATGAAAGAAATTGTCTCTAAAAGCATCAATCCATTCATGTTAAATAATACAATGTCTATGCAAAGTCTTAAGATCAATTTTGGTTAGCAATGGTTGATGTTAATGTGTGACATATTTCAGAAGGAAGTGAGCATGTCTTAACAACGCAGCTATATTAGGGAAATTTCTGAATCTGGGATCCTTTTAAAGAAGTACTTCATATTTCTTAACTTAAACTTTGAATAGAGTAGAAGATTGAAAATAGAAATCAAGTAAACAATCTTAATTTACTATACAACTTCTATATCCATCCATTCTTTGAGTAATTAATTCTATTTAATCTTCTTTCAATCCTATATCTTTCATTGATTCCACAAGATAAGATTTAAATAATGTGAAATGTACATTTGTTAGATTCATTTATTTATGTGATTTCCTAAGGTAATTCAATACATAATCAACACTACAATCCCATCCCATCATTTAATGAACTATCCTACCTAATTTTTTAGCTTATTCATCCATTCTAATTCCAATGAAATATTCACATAAAGTTTAATCTTCTTGAATCTTTTAATATGTCTAATCTGCTAAATTCACTATAGATTCTGGTGTCTCTTCTGTATTATTTTCTGTCTTCTTATTGAATATTTGAGCAAAAGTTTGTTCAGTTGTTATAATACAATATTTATATTATTCTATTAGTGCACTGAATTCAAAAATCAACTCTGGTGGACCCTTATTACATTTAATGAAACTACTCTAAAATTTAAATTTATTAATTACTATGAGATAACTCTTGAACTGGTTATATTATTCATTAGTGATTTACAAAGGAATATGTTTCTATTTAAGATTTTCTATGTTAAAGAATACAGGTTTCCCCATTATATACTCTAGGAATGTAGCAAATTTCAATTCATACATTTAAGGATCATCAATTTCTTTATAAATTATTTGATTGATTACTCTAAATTATTGGATGATGTTAGGAATGTTAATGAAACATTCTAGCTATTCCTCTTATAGTCTCTTCTCCTCCTATTTTAGTTAAAAATATCCCATCATCTTCCTCTTAGGGTAATTTTATACAAAAAGCACTTTTGGATGTTATTGGAGATAATTTTATTTATTTTTAACAATTAGTTGACTTTCGAGTTATTGATAATGGCATTTAAACCTTACATCTTGGAGTAGTTGATTGATTTATTGGACATTGTTGAGGTACAATATTTTTAGTCATACTCAAAACAAAATGTTCTTTCATCTTCTAAAGTTCTGGAATCACAGGTTCAAGTTTAGGAAGTGTTGGAGATTTTTTGATAATTTCAGTATGCTATCTACGAATTTTTGCTTATCTTGGTTCTTAAAGTGCATGAACGTAATCAGCAAATGATTAGATTGGTTTAACTCTTCCTTTGTCTAAATGGTCATCCGATTATGTCAAGAAATCATATTACCTAGATGAAAATGGACAGTTCTGCTAAAACTATTGATTCATAATAATTATTAATAACTTTATCAAATAGTCATTACTTTATCTAATCAGCAAATCTATCCCTTAAAAGGATCATGAATTCTTAATAATCAATCTATATATAATTTCAATATTAATACCTCCCCATCCTTATTTAAATCAGCTTATTTAATTAATTCTTCAATATCTATATCTCTTATAGATATAGTATCAGTATGAAAAATATCCATTAATTCGTTTTTAGATATTCTTCCACTATTATCTTAATCTATCCTTCTAAATTATTCTTCAATAAATCTCTCATTCTAAAATTATGGACATACTAAAAATGCTGCTATAAATTCACTGTAATCTACTTATCCACTTTAATCAATATCCATTGACTTAAATAATTGAGTAACAAAATTCTTATCCATATTTTTATGTTTCATATTTTTAAATCCTGTCAATCCTTCAATCATTTCATCTAATGAAATCATACCATTCCCATCTTTATCCATAGAAACAAATAATTATCTTAATGATGTTACTTCATTCTCAGGTATAAATGTTGCTAAATATAATAACATTGTTTTCTTCATCTATTATGCATTAATCATTTTCTCTAAACCCTTTATTGCATCATCATGTAATTTCAAATTCATTAATTCATGACTAACTTATTACTATACCCAAGGATGATTATAAGCTTATTTTGCACTAAATCTTTTCTTAGGTTCCATCACTAATAATTTCTAAATCAAATCCCTAACCTCTCCTCAATATTTATACAATTACCTCTTCACTTGCTCCCTTAAATCCAGCTTTTGAAAATGTAAATATACCTTTCTATATATTCTTTATAGTCTCTTAAGGATTTCTACCTGGAAATGGTGGTTATCCACACATCATTACATATAATATCACACCTAATGACCAATAATCAACTTCATATGAATATTATCCTTTAATAATTTCTGGAGCTATATAAAATAAACTCCCATTTGGTTAAGTCATAATTTCATCCTCTCTAAAAAATCTTGCTAATCCAAAATCAATCAATTTTATTGAAGACTCATCATTCTTATTTTTTAATAAGAAATTCTCAGGCTTTAAATCTCTATGAACTATTTTATGTTCATGTAGATATGCTACTGCTGTAAATATTTATCTCATTATCTTAGCTGCTTACATCTCAGTCAAATGTTGAGTCTTTGTTATATAGTAAAATAATTCACCACCCTCACACATTCTATCATAAATATTATCTATACTCTGTTACTAAATAAACTGTCTTCTCAGTTTCATATACCTCATACATTTTTAAAATATTTGGATGATCCTCTACTCAAATTTATATATTACAATCTTTCTAAGAATAGATAATTCATTCTTAAAACTTTCCTTATCCACTACACGATCTTTTGCAATTGCTTTAATTGCTCTTTTAATACCTAATGAGTATACATTTTATACCTGTTGATTTTTATTCAGTTTCAAACACTACACCAAAACCACCTGCTCCTATTTCCTTTATAAATTTATAATCCTTCTTTATATTTGCTATTAATGTACAATATTTATAAATTACTTTTTATGCTTGAATTTATGAAATGAGCCTTCTTTATTTTCATTTATTAATCAATTTAAGAGTCCATTATTCTATAAAATATTAAATATACAATTATAAAATTTACAACCTATTATAAAATCTAATTCTATAAACTTTTTTTGATCATTGAATCATATTTTACAAGTTCAAATAGATAATATTGTAATAAGGTACATAAATAATATTTTTAAATAAAAAATGAGTTAAGGAGAAACCTAAACAAAAATTAATTTTTTTAGAAGACCAACTGTTAACAAATAATATCTTAAAGGCATTTAGTAACAAGATGGCTCATAATATTCGGAAACTTTTTACAAAAAATTTGACTCTATAAAATAGTAGAATATAAAAATAAGTGTGAAAAAAAATTGCTCAGAAGAAAAAGAATAACAAAAAGGATATGAAATTTCTGTAAAAATATCAAAAGAGAATTCATTTGATGAAGCATATTAAGAGAAATTAATCTAATTTATTAAGAAATTTTTTTTTAATGGCCAATTCTAATTAGCACTATCTTACCCTCATATAATGGGAGAAAAATAAAAAAATGATTTATCAAAAGAATATAAAGATCTATAATGTTAGATGAAAGAAATAGTATTTGATGAATCTGATTATTTATTTTATTAAAAAATTTACCAATTCAAAGGTTAAGAAAAGTTTGGAATATCTGCTGATTTGTAAATGCTAATATTTGATAAATTTATATTTTAAGATTTGAAATCTAAGGCTAAAACAGAAGGGTATCATTTTGAATGCAATTTTAAAGAATATTAATGTTCCATCCCAACTCCTAATAATACATTACATGATATAAAGAAACAAATGCAATTCTTCGTTAATAATGTCTACAATACTTTAAATAAATATGATATCATTGAAATTGATACTAAAACAAAGTAGGAATCCTAAATAATCTATTAATTGGTGTAAAAATATCAATAAGTGATTTCTTAAGAAATGAATACAAAAGTATTTCCTGTGATCATTAATCTTAATAATTTATAGGAAAACCCTAAAAAATATATAGATGGTGATTTTATTAAAAACATCAATTAAACATTAAAGTATGATAAACTCTATTTAGTTGTTGAGAAAAATGATTAATATTTAGATGTAATTTATTAAGAATATATGAAATTTATGAATAGTAGAAATAACATTTTTTATGAAAGTTATAAGAATGAAGTTAAATTTAAAGAAATTTATGATGAGTCTCTTAATTAACAATTGGAAAATTTGTAAAAAGAGTTTAAAAATATAAGTATCTATGTATCCCTCCCAAAATAAATTAATAATAATGAATATGAAGTTTAAATTTTATGTGAAACTTGGCAAGATGTTATGATAAATCCTTTTAAATTTAAATAAGACTGTAACTAAATCATAAAAAAGTTATAACATATTTATACACCATATATTCAAATAAGAATGAAGGATTCATAAAAAGTATTAATTTGGTAGGAATATTTGAAGAGCTAGCTTGATAAATAATTGATTTAATATATCAATGATGGTACTAAGAGGTCGAATCGTAACGAAAATTAAAATGATTTTATTATTAGAATATCAACAAATCATCCTTAATACGAAGAAGAATAGAGAAGAATAAAATAACAATTAGAAAATTTTCAATTATCGAATATTGATGTATATAATGATAATGTATAACTATAAAAATTCATTGCTGAAAATATTGATAAAGATGAATTTGAAAATATTTTAAACAACTTCCAACAGCAAGAAAATGCAAAAATAGCCTAAATTAAATTATTAGCTGTTTAGGGATAGAAATTTCAATTTAAAGTTATTCATTATAATCAATATTCTAGAAATGATATAGAAGATGTGATAAAAAGTTAATTCGTTAATGATCTAAAATAATTAGAAATAAAATTTCCTTTTATCTCATTTCTTAAGTATCTAAAGTTAGAAATTCCAAAACAAATTACAGATAAAGATATTTTATCAGTTATCCCTAAGGATAATAAATAAAAGGTAATTATTATAGGGAAAAACTAACATATATTGAAATTTCAAGATATTATTAAAGAAATTGAAAAAAAATATTAGGATAATAGAATGAAAATTCAACTTTTTATCAAGCAAAAATCACTTTTAGATGAGATATTTAAGAATTTGAAATAGCAAGACTTTTGTGATGTTTATTATGATATATAAACTATTGAATTTTTGAAGCAAGACTTTGACATTATCTATAACTTTTTAAAAAATTTAGAACAATCTTATGAGACTTCTAAGGTGCTTATTCTGGATGTTAATGGTTATAAGAAAATTGAAAAGATAAATCTAAAAGAAATTGAAAAAAAAGAATAAGTAATTATTGATATTTAAAGTGTCTCTATAATAAATCCTCTAACAGCAAAAGGGTTTCTTCTAAATATAGGATATAATAAACAAATAAAATTTATAAAAGGGAATATATCTTAAATCTAATGTTAAGCTATTGTTTTAGAATTTTTGAAAAATGTCGATTTTAGCGAAGAAAGACTTTAAAATGATTAAATCAAAAATATAATAAACTTCATTTAAGGGGAAAATAACAAAAAAGAATTATTATAATAATGGAAGCATTAAAGTTAAGAATAAGATATAGAAGATATTCATTGTAAAAAATTGGAAAATCATAAAAATTAAATAGAGTATTTATTTTAAATTTATCCAAAATTTAATAGGCAAGCTGCAAGTTTGGAAAATAATTTATTGCATATTAAATCTCTGATTACATAAGTATTTTAAAAAAGCAAAGAACACAATATAACATAAATTGCATTTCCACTCATTGGAGTTGGATTATTTGGTTATAGCTTAAAAGAAATTTAATAAGTTTTAATTTAAGAAATAATCTCTTAATTGTCATATTAAAATTGTTAAATATCATAAGTATTTGTAGTTATTTAGAATGAATAGGATTATAGATAAGTTTAAGAATATTGTAAAAATATTTCAAATAACACAAATTTGAATTAGACTAATTATAATTTATAAAGTATTAGTACATAGGTACCTTGTTGCTAAATTTAAATAGATGGTGATCTAATTGATATTGAAGATTCTAATGTAAGTGAGCAAATTAGTTATAAATATTAACAATTAAAATAAGGTTAATAAATTGAACCTTTTACTATTACACACCCTTATTCAAAATATCCATTCACTCATTCAATTGATTTGAAAAATAATAAAATGATACAAAAAAAAGACAATACTTAGTCGAAAATTGAGTTTATAGATTTATTTAAACAAAGAATATACTTTATTGATTAACAATAAGTATCTGAAAGTCTAAATTAATATTTAATATTAAAGCATGAATAAAATAAGCTAAATGAATTTGAAATATATTATGCATAAGATGAAGTGAAAGTAATTCATTCTTAATTTTACATAAAAACCAATATTTTTGAAAATTTTTAAAAAGTTTTTATTAAATCTAAGAAAGATTAATTTAAAAAAACTAATAGGGAAATTCAAATTAATTTTGAACAATTTGAATAATAAGGTGAAGAAACAGATAATAATGACTAAAAATGGTAACTTGAGATATTGTCTGACAATACATAAAAAATTAAGAGAGCCATAGATTCAATTAAAGAACGATATGAATTAGAGATTAGATGAATATAAATGATAAGAATATACAATATCAAAATATTAAAAATATATTATAAAAATATATAAATACAACGCCGATCTATTTCTTATTACTTTGATTTGATTGTATTATATAATTTAAAATTAACTAATAATAGATATTATTTAGGAATTTAAAATAAAAAAATAGTAATAAATATATAATTAATAAAAATATTCAATTAATTTATTCTATTAATATTATTTTCCTGATATCTCTTTCCAAATAATCATTTAAAAATATTGAATCTTATGGAAATATTTATGTAATCTTTTTAACATACTTTAATTTATTTTTCATTCTTGGATAAACTCTTAAATAAACTATCAAACATCCTAAAACAATTAATATAAAAGATGATGTAAGTATCCACTATAAATTATCAATAATAATATTTACATTTAGAATATTATCTAATTTATTGATTTGATCTACTATATCTTACAACATTTAATCACACAATGAACTTATTACTTCTGAACAAAGATAAACTGCTTCTAATTCTTCCATAGGTATTATAGTTCTATTAATTAATCCATTATCTAATTCATATTTCAATTAATAATTAAAATCACTCAAAGTTGGTAATAGACCTCTCTTCAAAATACCACTTTTTGAATTTTCACAAAAATAATCAAATTCAACATAATTACTCTATAATATTTAAATAATTAATTACTTTATTTAATAATGGACATATATTGTTCGATCCAATATATTAATAATAATTCAAAAAATCATTAGAAAATTGTAACTCATCTGCATAAACATCAGTTGAAATGAATTTATTAATTTTCTCTATACCTATAGAAACTTATTCCATAAATTAAACTCTGTCTTCAGAAGTAAAGAATTGAAATCTATTCCAAAAATATAAAATTTCTTTTTGTGAAAATGCTGCTGGTACATAAACACCAACATCTGAGAATAACTTAAAATAATTAAATGTCTTAGGAAACAGTTAATAGAATGATGTTATAATAAGTGTTAAGGTCATTATGATTCCAGCACATACTATGAATATTAGGAAATAAATTTGAATTAACTTAATTATAGGTGTTTATTTATTATATAAGGTTTCATCTTTAACATTATTTTTTCCTCTCATATTTTCCATAATAATTGATTCTTTTGCATTTAAATTAAATCTATATTTATATATCATATCTGAATCAGATTTGAGATGATTGATCAAAAAGGAAAGTCTCTTAAGATCTTTACTTACACTTTATAAATCTGTAAATGATCTTAGATTGATGAATTTATCAATAATTCTTTTGAGATGTCTTATATATAGAAAGGATCCTAAAAGAAAAAAAGTTGAAATTAATTGTGTTGGAAAACAAAGGAATAACCACAAATTTTCGGTTGCTTTCATTTAATTTAAGAATTGTTATTAAATCTAATTAGATATATCATCAAAAATAGTAATAAATTAAATATAATTTAAATATTAGAAGGTTTAATGAGGTGCTACACCTAAGATATTGACATTAAATGACTACAAATAAATTAATTCTTATTTATAGAATGCATCTAATAATTAAGCAAAAGCTGATTATACTGTAATATTGTAAACTTAAGTACTTATAGGAATATAATGAATTGTTTATTATTTTACATTCATATATTAGTTAAATAAGAATTCTTGAAATTTTTATTCTTAAAAATGTTCCTAAAAATTAAGTCTCATTATTGAATATTCTCTAATTATATTTGCTATAGAGAATGATTAATAGAATTGATTTTCAGCTTCACTAATCTAATTCAAGTATCTGAGGTAGAAGTAATCTTATACAGTAAATCTAGCCAAGTAAAACTTATGAATAGGTTCAATAAAAAAATGATTAATTTAAATTTAATCATAATACAAGATTACTTTTTAGAGATCATATGCTTTTAATATAGAAAACTAATATATAATAATAAATTTATTACTAGTATTATAAATATCAGAATAATAAACAAGACCATAAATAAATTAATTGTTGATTTAAGTATATGTGGTTGTGTGGCATTAGAATTGATTATTGTGTAATATAAACAGTACTTTTTATAGAATTGAGATTTTCTTAATTATTCATAAGAAGCATTTGATTATGCATCCTATTAGAAAGATACTGTATCATCTTCTTATTCATTTTAATAAATATTGCCTAACATTTTAATTGTTTATTATTCATTTTCAACTAATTATGAAATACTATTTTAAATATTGGATTCAATTAATTAGATTTTTTTGGTAATCTATTTTTAGGTGGATCTTAAAAAGTATTGATTTGATTAATTTTATTGATTTTCATTTAGAGGAGAAAAGAATTAAAAGCATTCATCATAAGGACTAATAACAGCATCTTCATCATTTATAATAGATGGAAATTCACCTGAATTATAGTATTCAATTTATTTTTATGTTTAAATAGAAGCTTCACATTCCATCATTCTATAGATTCTAATGATACTATATGAATTTCTTATTTGGATATCACCTTGTACTTCAAAAAGATTAAAAGAATGTCTTTATTTACATAGATTTATTTTTTAACTTAGACTTTAACTTTACATTAATAAACATAACTCTTCATTTGGAAAAGTAATAACTGATTTAGTAGTAGATTCTATAGTAAATTAGGATAATGAAAAAAACAATGAGGATGGTAATCCATATAATAATTTTTCAATTTAGATAGTATCAATTACTAATTATGAAAAATTCATCATCTTAAAGAAATCTTTACTGATTCCTTAAATTTTTGTATTTTCATCTACAATCAAAATTCCTAAATGAGTTTCTAGTTTTTAAATAAAGGAGATAAATTAAAAAAAAGATTATTAATCAAATTAGATATCATAAAAAAAGTGAATAGGTTATAAATATCCAGTTTTACATTAACAAAAATTTATACCTTTTGTTCTAAAATATAATCCTTTACCTGTCTATAAAAATTTATCTATCTCTTAATCATGAGTATCTCTAATACAATAAGGAAGAAGGACATTTGCATCTTTTAATTAAGAAAATTATTCTTAATCCCATCCAAATATTTCACAAGCCTTTTTAGAAATGCCTTACAAATATAATTTCTTATTTTCATATACAAATACAAGATAAGTCATTTTATTGGAGATACTATTAATGTCACTTGAGATGAATTGTTAATAAGTATTATTATCAAATGAATTAAAATTACAGAATTCATAGGCCCTATACCAATCATTTACAATTTCTCCCATAAAAAACATTAAAATAGATTAATTTTTAGAACTAGGAAATCTTAAAAATATTTATTTCAATTCATTTTCTCTTTTAATACTTTCTAAAGCAAAAGTTTCAATATATTCATATAATTCATCATTATTTAATATTAAAAGGGATGATAAGATTTAGATTTTTAATTTAATTAATGATATTAAATTATTTCTTATTTAAAGATGAAATGATTCAGAATGTAAAAATGCTGTTATTTTTGCAGATAATTCAAGACATTCTTTATTGTCTGTTTCTAATTATTATGCAAATTTATTGTACATCTATTTTTTAATAATAAATGTAAACACAATCCAATTGATTTATTATACAAAAGTTAACAAATATTTATATTTCTAATCTTCTATACGATAATAGATTTCTTAATGATATCCTAATTAATGTAAGGCTGATAAAAGATGACACATCTTATAAAAATGTTTACCTTTCTTATGTAAATTTAGTTATCTGAATTATTGAACAATTGAATTTTAAAATGATTAAAAGATATCCAATTAAATTAGATTTAATTCTAATGGATCCATAGCATTATATTTATTTTAACATGAACAATTAACTGATTAACAATATTTGATATGTTTGCTAAATTTAATACCATTAAGAAGACAATTTTTTTATTTAGAAAATTGATTATCTGCAAATATAAAACAAACTAAAAAATGTAACATATCTATAGATAATTTTTATGGATCATTAACTATTATAAATTCAATTTAATAACTTAAAATATTCCAAAGACAGAATATCAGTAATGGATTTAATAACATTAAATATCCTAAATTGAAATTCTATTCTCCAAATATACATATTGACATAATCAATCCTGATGAAGAAAAAAATAGTAGAATGAAACAATGATTGAAATCACAATACTTCATTTAAATCAATATTGTGTATATTCTAATAATACTAATTGAGAGATATATTACACCTTAAAAATATAGTGTTATAGGACTATCAAATAAAATAAATATATAGGATTAAAGTATTCTAAGAACATAGATGATAAAATCTAAATAATCATCTTCAATTTTTTTATCCATTTTATCTGTTAATAATAAAGTAGTATTATTTAAGATATAATAGCTTATTGAAAATACATGAACAAACAGGAGAAATACTAGATTTTAAATAATATAGTAAAGATTAATTTGATTAGATTAAAAATTAGTATACAAATTAAACAATCCCAAACAAAGCAAAGGTTAAAGTAACATATAATTTATTATTTTAGAAGTAAGCATCAAATAATATATTGGAATTGATTATAATTATTTTGTTTCAAATGTTTTCATCTGAGTTATTTTTTATTTCTAATTCTCAAAACATAAGGAAATTAACAATATTATTATCCAAGCATTCATGATCAAAACAGAATACTCAGCTAAATATACTTACTCTAAAAATTCAAGGAGAATTACTTTTGGTATTTCCATAATTGATTCAAATTAATTCTGTCTACTTCTATTTGATATAAAAGGGTAGATCAGAAAAAATATACTCAATATTTGACTTAAGATCACATAAAAGAGAGTATGTTTCCATTTAAGTTTATTTTCCTAGAAATTTAATTGTATCAACAAATATTCAAGCATCTCCAATTTCATATTGAAACTATAATATTTAATGTAAATATAATAATAAATCAATTCATATCAAACTATTTTCAAATCAATTTCTCACTTGTAACCATTCTTCTAAGTTCTCTTTCATAATGATCATTTAAGAAAATAGTTTCTAATGGAAAGATTATTGAGATCATTTTTGTTCTATTTAATTTTACTCTAAACGACTTGAATATTACAAATTAAATAACAACTATTAGTATAATAGTATAAGTTAAACTTATTGAATTTATTATCTATCAAAAGTAATCAAATTTTAATACATTATATATTTCTTCTATAGTTTAAGTTTATGATTAAATATCTTATTCCATTTTAGTAGTAATTTCAGATATTATATCAGAACAAAAATAAACTGCTTCTAATTCTTCTTTTGGAGGTAATTTTCGAGTTATTGGAAAATTTATACTTAATTCTGTTTTTAATATATTATTAAAATTAGTTAATGCAACTCTTAAACCCAATTTCAATATTCCATTTTAAGAATTTGAACAAAAATAATCAAAATCAAAATAATTAGAACTATTTAATAATGGACATAGATTATTTTATTATAAATATTCATAATTCTCTAAAAATTAATTAGAAAATTATAATTATGAATTATCAATATCCATTTTTAAAAATGTATCAATTTTTGTTACTGCTTTTTAAATTTAATCAACAAAAAATGCTCTATCATCAGTTGTATAATAAGTGAAAAAAGTGAAAAAATATAAGATTTCTTTCTATGAAAATGATGCAGGTACATAAACACCAATATCTGATATTGATTTAAAAAAGTGAATACTTTTTGAAAATTTACTCATATAATCACTTCCAATATAAGTTAAAGGTCCAACTATTAATAAATATTATAATAATAATGCAAAGACAGTAGAAATCAATGGTAATTTTGAAATCTTAATAGATTATTTTAATTCTTTTAATTCATTACCCATATTTTTCATTTCCTTTTAGATTTCCTTTACTTTAACTTTTGTTAAAATTTCTTCTTTTCCAATCATATTAAATTTATATAAGTGAATCAATTCTGATCCTTATTTTAAACTTTAAAGAATAAATAATTGTCTATTTTAATCAGCATCCAACTCTATCTAATCTATATGTGAATTAAGACCAAAGAATTTCTCTAAATAATTATTAAAATTTTTGTAATAGTATCCAATAAGTAACACAGAAATTATTACTGTTATTGATATTGGAATAACCATTATTATCCATTTATTTACAACTAATTCTGTTTTTGTTATAGACTCTTAATACATTAAATCAGATATATTGTCAAATACAGTAACAAATAGAATATAATTCTTATATTAATATGTATTATGAGGATTTGTACCTCTTACTGTTTAAGGTTTTATATAAATTTATTCTTATTTATAAAAAGCATCAAGTAATATACTAAATGCATTAAATAATGTCACATTATATTCTTGTAATTTTAGAGGAGCATAATGATAAGTTTGTTATTAAATGATAACATATTTATCCTTAATGAATTCTGAGAATGTTTCATCTTAAAAATGATCTTAAAAGTTTATTTTGAATTCATCATATGAACCTATCAATAAAGGAGTAATAAATTATAAATAATAATTAAGTTATTCTTTAGTAATGCTTTTTTATAAATTTAACATTTAATAATCTTAAAGCATATAACGAGTTAAGAAGAACTTTTACATAGGTTCAATAAAATAATGATTAATTTAGATTGATTAATAATAATAATTGAGAGAATGAAAGTCTTTTTTTGAGAAAGATATATTCTAAAATTAATTAAATAAATACAATTGATAGAAATATAACTTAATTGATTAGAGCAAAAATTAAATATCCAAATAATTTGTTTAAAATTGGTATAACTGGAGTTAATTCATTAAGTTAATTTACAAGTGTATACTTTCTATAATATACTGATTTTCTCAATCCAGCCATAGAAGATGCTTATGAACCTTCCAAAACAAAATTCTCTTAATTCCTTACATCATTGTCATATATATTCCCTAATATTTATATTGTTTTATTATCAATATCAATAACATTAGAATCACTATAATGATGTATTAATTCTTTTTCAATTTAATAATCTTGATGATTATCTTCTAATTCGCTTAATATTTTCACATCTGCTTTTCTTTAAGTTTAAATAATTATATTTGAAGATAATTCTTTTAGTAGTGAATTTTCATATGGTATAACAATTGATTCTTCATCATTTACTTTAAGATGATTTTAATTTGAAATAATATGTATTTCTGTTGATGATGTTAAATTATTTTTGTTATTTTCTTAGATCTTCTTTAATTTAATTATTTTATAAGTTTTTCTTCTTAGAACTTCACAATTCACTTCATATGTTAATAATTTTTAATTATTTCTTAAACTTGATATTTTTTATGTATTAGTATTGTTTTCTTAAGAAAAATATGAATCTTTAGGAAATTAAAATTAGAATGAATATTGATCTTAATTTCCATGTAATATATCATTGTGTATAAATAAATCCGCTGATAAATTATAAAGTGATTTTTCTAAAGTTAATTGCTCTATTATTTTTGGATGAAAATTCAATTTTTTTAATAATTCCTTATTTATTCCTTAAATTTTATTATTTTAATCAATTAATATCATAGGATCTGCCTATTCATAACAACTAAGGAATGTAATAAAACGAAAAGATTGATTACTATCGAAATAGAGATCAAAAAAAAATTCTATGTTTTACATAAAACCTGATTTAAGTTAACAAAAATTTTAACCAACTTATCTAAAATAATTGCCTTTTCCATTTTATAAAAAATCTGCTATATATTGATCATGTATATCTCTTACAACAGATGGAATTAAAGGATCAGGAGTTAATATTAATTCAAATTATTTTTATTGAAATCCAAAGACAATAGGAGCCTTTTTGGAATATGAAATAATTTTAAGTTTACGATCATCATAAGAATAAATTAGATATGCCATTTTATTGGCTAATCTATTAAAATCTACATCAGCTACTATACTTAATATTGAATTATCAATAGCATTTATTTATAATTAATCAAATGCTTTTTTCCAATCATATTTAATTTCAGCATAAAAAAACATTAATTAAGATTAATTTCTTTAACTTGGAAATGAATCATAGATTGATTTTAGTATTTTTTCTTATTTTTCAACATTTTCCATTAAATTATAATAAGAATATGTAAAATCTATCCTATTTTAACATTTGACTAATAATTATTACAATTATAATTTTTATTGAATTATATTAATCAATCCATCTTTAATACTTTAATTAAAACTTTCAGATTTAACAAATTAATTTATTTTTAAAGATAATTTTGTTTTATCTAAATGATTTCCATTTAATTTTGCATTTAAATTTGTATATAAATTTTATTTAATCATCATAATAAAGAATTTCCATTTAATTTTCTATAAATATGTTAAATTATTTAAAATTAACTTATTCTCAACTTTACTATATATCTCATATACTTCACCATGATATTATTGAGCATATAAGAAATGAATAAGAAAATAAAAACAATCTTATGGTTCTTAACTTTGTAGTAATCTTTTCATTCTGTCTAATAATTCACTATAGAGTTCTTGTTCAATAATATCAGGAATTATAATCATTTTATTAGTATTACTTGAATATTGTTCATATAATTGACATTAACATTTAATATTCTAACATTATTAAGAATGTCTAAATAAATATATTGAATTGAGAATACAAGTTTATTAAAATGTCTATCTTTAGGCAGATAATGATGAACATATTAAATTATTAACTTCAAATAAATTCAATTTTTAAAATTTTGATGTAAATATTTAAAATTCCAAATAGTTATGTACATAAATTCCAATATATAGTAATAAAGGTGATAAAAGTATTAAATATACCATAGGTTAATTAAGGTGTGTTATTGAACTTATAGCAATTATTATTCCACAAGAATGAATAATTAATAATAAAATTTTTTACATATTATTAGAATATGATTAATAGATATAGATGGAAATGAGTTCTAATAATGTAATTAATAAAAATATGATTGATTAACCATATATTGCCACTATAGGAGGACTCATTACAAAAATATAAGGTTGAATAATTTGTAATAGGAATGTTATATAATCTTGGAAGTTTACTTATAATTTTTTGCATACTCCTTACGTCACAATCAAAGTACCCTCTAAGAGAATAAAATAAAATATTGATATAAAATGGATTATCGCCAAATATATAATATCATTAATAAACCAAGCATAATTCTATATTTTGTTTGATCTTTGTAAATTTTGTAGAGCGATCATTAATAAAGGTATTGAAAATGCTACTGAAATACAAATGAAGAAAAAAGTAATTAATTTCATAATGGTATTTTTTAAATTGTATTTCCTAATATTCATTTCAATTGTATCTTTTGTATAATAATTAGCAATTAGAACGAAACCAATTCCGAAATAAATTATCAAATTAAACACTAATTGTATGTAATTTTAAAATGAAGGATTATTGAATATCTAATTGATTAGATCTATTAGCAATTGTATTAAAGAATAGAATCGATTTTCAGTTATTTCAGATCTTTATAATTTAAACTCACTATTTATATCGTATGAGCATGGATAAATAACTAATAATAATGAAAATAATCGTCCTAATGTATAAAAACCTGGGAGCGAAGTGATTTTAAACTGGCAGTCAAAATATCCAAGTTAAATACAAAACAATTCTATAGCTAAGGCAAACATTCTAAATTATTTATAAATATTATACAATCATTCAATTTTTTCATAATGCTTTATTAATCATATTGTATTAAATCCTTACTTAAGAACGACTTAATTCTTAATTCATTCAATTTTCAAACCTAGATACAATAAATTTCTTTATTAGACCTAAAACCTTAGAGATTAGTTTGGCTCATTTTAGTGCAATATTTATTAACCTATATTTTTTATATATAAATTTAAAAACAAATTATAAATAGATATCACATGTTTTTACATACTTAGAGAAGAAATTAACAGAATGATTTGTACAAAATCATAACATTAATAATTAATAAATAATTAATAATTAAAATTATACTCAAAACCATCAGAAATAACAATAAATTATGGATATTAATTAAAAAATTAAGTTTGTTATTATTGAATATAATAATTGAATTAATATATTAAATTTAAAGGATTACTCAATATATATAAAAAAATTAGAATGCATTTTATTCATTTTTGAAATATTCAAAATATATTATTAAAAAATAAATAGCCTAAATTATATTTGTTATATGAAAAATAAACAATATTCTTTAGATTCCAAAAATTTTACGAATTCAATTTTTGTTTCATTAAATTTTATTTCATTATATCAATTAATCCAGAATTCAGAATATTTTATGATAAAATTATCATTATAATAATTATTAATGACAAACTAATTAATAAGAACAAGATATACAATGCTATCAAATATTCGAATGTAAGCATTTATTTTTTTATAAAATTATAATAATATTTCACAACGATAATCCTAAGTATATAAGAATAAAACTATTTAATATAAATAGAAGACTTAATTTCATTAAAATAATTACTAAAGTAAAAATAAAATTAAATTAATATCAATATCAATATCAAATTTCTTCTGTAAAAGGATCTTTAACCTATTCAAAGGTATATGGCATAAATTTATCTCCTCTTATTCTTAGATATTCATTTGCTACACCTCCTATTAAACCCAAGAGTCCTACAATAGGCATACACAATTTTTCTTCAAAAATCAATTTACTTTCTAGTTTATTAAAATTTCTTATATCCTAAAGAAATCTAAGATTGAAATACTTCAATATCCATTGCGCTAAAGAACAATCCATAGATGAAACCTATAAGTGTACTTATAAAAAGAGCATTGATAATCTGATTAGGTGTTTCGACTAGAGTTCGTTACCAAGCTTATTAGAATAAACCAATAACAAAATTAATGGTGTCAACGAAACCAAAAATAAGAGTAAAGTTGAGTGAGACACCCAAAACAATGTATAATGGAATTTTGGTATAGTATCCCATGGTTTTATTCCTGAGTATTGTAAGATAAATATTACCAATCTCTTTCAAGACAAAAACATATGATTCCAGATGATAGTACCATGATACCAAAATATTATAGGAATTTCTTGTTTTTTTGGAGTTGACTATTTTCAGGTAAATTGTTTACTCTCATGAGTAATAAGATTCCAATAATGATGAAGCAAATTCCAAAATACTTGAAAATATTAGAAATAAATACAGCTGAAAAAACGATATTTATACTGATTTCTACTAGTACAGCATTTCCAATAGCAGATGCCATCAAACAAATGATTAAGCCTATGACTCCTGAGACAGTGAGTTAAATTAATTCAGTGCTTTGGAATTGCTTTAGATATTGGTCCATATATGAATATATAAATAAATATATTGATTATTAAAAATGAAAAAATTAATAAGACCATTGATTGGTTTGATTTAAAGATCATTTTAATAAGCAGCATAACGTATGATGATTAATTGATTTTGATTAGCTGTGCCATTTGTTGGAACACAACCATTCATTATTTCAAAACACAGAAATATTATGGCATTATATGATTTGTCTCCTGAAATAGGAAGTCAACATTTCATTGCTTCTACAGCCACAATAATTGGTGATGTAGAATTGGCATCTTAATGTGTAGTATGGTATGGTGCAGTCTTAAGAGGAGATCTAAATGGAATAAGGTAATGAATCCAAATAACTTAGAATCTTGAATCGAGTCATCATAGGTGAAAGATCAGTATTACACACTGCTGCATCATTACCAAATGGTATGCCAGCTGTATTAAGTATTGGAAATAATGTCATGGTCTAAAATGATTGCACTCTCTATTCTTGCACTATTGGGGATAATTGTTTTATTGGTTATAGATCTATCATTCTTGAAGGAGCCAAATTAGAAGATGGAGCAGTTTTAGCACCAGGAACTGTTGTACCACCTGGAAGACTTATTCCAAGTAATTAATTATGGGCAGGAAATCCAGCTTAATATGTTAGAGATGTAGAAGAAGTATATATCTAAATATGATATAAAAATATAGAAAGATTTGAATTAATTATCATATGTGATTGGCAATCAATTTGGTATAGCCAGAGAACATGATTATGAATATTTACCATACAATAGTGCATATTTACAGAAAGAAAATTCTCCAGAAGATTCTAATCCAGAATTAGTTGCTACATTAAGATAATATGAAGATTGGGAAGAAGGATAAGTTAAATTATGAGACAAATTTATAAAAATCATAAAAAAATATAAAAATAATTAATAAATTCATTTTCTATTTGTTCTTTTTGATTAATCAAGTTCTCTTAATTTCCAATATGGATTATTTTCAGTTATTCTTGAACTACATTTATTTTTTGGTTAACATAATCTATTTATGAAATTCTTTTATAAATCTTTTAATTATGTTTATGTATTCTTATCTTCAAGATGAGGTTTAAGTTTGAAATCATCTAACTAAAATCTCTATGAACAATTAATATCTGAACTATTAAAAGTATTTGATATCATTTCACTTTTATTTTATATACTGAAATTCTAAATCTATTATTATTATTATTATTATTATTCATCTAAAATCATCATGATTTTCTTATATTCTAATTTTGAATTATCAAACCATTCTTCTTCAGGATGTGTTATTGTTTATTTTGTCTTCATTATTTTTGAATCAAATTGATTTCTTCCATTTTTTGAAGATAAAGAAGATTAAGGCACATTTTAAATTAAACTTAAATTTGATCTAAAACCTAAATTCCCTTTTGAATTAATCATCTATAATGGTAATGATAGAGCATTTTATGATTATTAATGAAATGATTTATGTTTTAAAGGTGCTTTATTAGGTAATCCTGTGGCTTAAGTCTATATTATCTTTTTTAAAGGTTAGGTTAGATCTCTATTTGTAGAATTGAGTTTGCTGTCTAATTTATTTAAATGATTTTATGATTGTTATTTAGAAAATAATCCATTCATTGGTATTTAAGTTCTTTTATACTCATATGGTTAAGTAGGTTTTGAATTTTAATAGACATCTTTAGAATCATCAAATTCTAGACTATTTTATGAATGTAAAACCATAGGGATTAGAAAAGTAGATTCAAGACAAGATGGTCTTCTTGAACCTTAATAGTCCTCATTATTTTAATCTATAAAATTGGATGTAGATAGTTCAAATATTTTATCATCTTTATTTAATCCATGAAATTAAGCAGTTCCAGGTGTTTCTAATTATTTTGAATTCTTTTTAGTTAATGCTTACCAATCACTTTCTAAAGATTCAAATGTTATACTATTAGATATTTATTGATCTATTCTTGATTAAGTTTAAGTGCAATTCTATAATATAAATTAAAGAGCTTCTTCTTCTTTACTTTCTCTTCTATTCATCTTTAATGGTTAACATCTATCTTCATTTGATATTAATGTTCTAAATGATTCTTCAAATGTTTTTGATCTCTTTCTATTATTTAACTATAATGGTATATCTTCAATTTATGGTCTGTAATATTAATTTTGATTAATCATATGTTTCTTTTTATCATACTCTTAACATGACTATTCTGTAATCTTAACTTGACTACTTTACATTGTTGAATCTTGATGTCTAACCATATTCTTTAGAAGATCCAATAATTGAATATGAGATTCATCATTCTCTTAAACTATTTTAGTACTACTTCTCTTTCTATGTAATTTCTCTAAAGGATTTCTAACTATTGGTGTTTCTTAAAACATTTTCTAATTTAAATTATAAAACCATACTTATTATATACCATGAAACTATTTTTCTGAAGATTTAGAACACAATTTCATATCTAAATTGATTTTTGATGTTGGTCTCAATTTATTACGACTTTCTGCACTCAACAATTTAGGAGTGTTCTGATACTGATAAGGGATGTTTTCTTTGTTTTAATTGAGCATATTTTGGTAATACTATGTGATATTAGTTTCAGACTCATTAGCTTCAAACTGCTGATTTCCCATTAATTAACTAGCAGTTAAAAAAATATAATAAATTAATTATTTTTGAGTATTAATAATATAATAATAGAATATTCAATTTTTGTAAAAAAGAGTTATAAGATTTTATATGTTTAGAAATAACCTATAATTATATAATAATGGATCTTCTTTATTGTAATTAAATGAGAATTGGGATCCAATTAGAAAAAGTTTAAATAATTGAAATTTATGGAAAATATGTTTTTTATAGCAGAAATGCGTTGAAATGTGATCTATAATAATATTGAATTAAATGAATCAATTGATTTATTAAACTAATAATTGTAATTTATTAATATTAGAATTAATTATTTTAAATATAGCAAATAAATGTTTAGTAATTTCATCTATTTAAGAAATATATTAATATGTTTAATAAAATTTAATTAATAAATGAAATTTCGACTTGAAGTTTACTAAATATCAAAATTATTATATATTTTCTTAATGATATTTATTGTGAATTAAAGTACCTTGTATTTTTAATTTATTTTAATATTACATTTAATGTTAATATTTTGATTATAAATATATAAATAAGATATATATTTAAAAGAATATCAATTATTTAAAAATATTTCAATTGAATATTTCTGATTCCACATTTTTTATTAAATACAATTAATATAATTTATGTAAAATAGTGATAGTGTAAAAATTAAGTTTCTAAGAATACTTATTAAGCATAGATTTGTTAAAAGATTTCTTGGTAAATAGAAATTGACTGAGCAATCATATTTTACTGTAAATTAAGGAGCTTTAGCGTGTTTTAGTGAATTATGTTAATCATTATCATGTAATAATCGCATCATGTACTAAAAGTATATAGCTTAGTGAAGTCAATCTTTCAGGATGTAATATTAATGTCTACTTTGCAATTGAGTTAGCCAATCTGGTATAGAAAAATACAAACATTGAGGTTTTGCAATTAGCTAGTTGCAAATTGAATTCATTTTCACTTAGTTGCATCTTTAAGGCGGTATTAGTGTATTGATCAACTCTGTAGATGATCGATCATACAGGATTAGCTTAATTGAATCTGTTCAATAATCAATCCTTTACTCCAACAGTTGTACAAGACTTTATAAAGTATGTTCTTAAAGGCAAGAATCCTTTGATAGAAATCAATATTAGTCATTGTAATATTGATAATTCATAATTATCAATGATTTTACCTAATTTAAAAAATCTGAAATCTCTTAAAAGATTGAAAATGAGTCTTATGAAATTAAGTTCAGAATCATTATTAGCACTTTCATCTGCTATGTTACATTATACAGGCAAGAAATCATTAGATTATATTGATCTTTCATTTTGTTAAATAAAGAATCATGGATTAGAATTGCTTAGTAAATCTCTTTATTTATCAGTAATAACATCAATTAATATAAAATCTATAAATTTATCAGGTAATAATATAAATTAAGATGGTGTTGTACATTTGGAATAGATCTTACTTAAATTAAATATAGAAGAATTAAATTTATCAAGAAATAAAATATAAGAATTTTAGAATTAATAGGTTCTCAATAAATAATTAGTAAGAGTTGATCTATCAAGTAATTTATTTGAAGAAATTCCTAATAACTTTTTTCTAAATGTGTTATCAATTAATTTGTCAAACAATTAGATAAATACTTAAGGAGCCTATCAAATATCTTAAGTATTATCATATAAAAAAGTTTAATGGATTGATCTGAATATTAATAATAATTCTATAAAAACTAGAGGTTTTATATCTTTAATTTATGCCTTGATTGAGAATAAATCATTATAAAATTTATCAGTTGCAAACAATAATATAAATGGAGAAGGGATATTAGTGTATATATTTAATCATGAACAATTGAATTTATAATATTTAGATTTATCTCATAATTATTTAAGGTATGATTTAGTTTATGCATTAATATCAATGATGAAAGAATGTAAATTAAGAACATTAGTTTTATCATAATTAAGATAAGATGGGAATGAAATTCATAGTGGTAAAAATGAATTATTTGAAATTAAATGTGCAAATTTGAGAGAACTTGATTTTTCATGTAATCCTTAAATTATAATGCCTATTTTAAAGAGTCTTTCTCAATAATATAATCGTTTGGAATATTTAAATTTAAATAATTGTTAATTAATTAGAAAATCAGATACATAACTTAAGAAATAATCAGATACTATTACTATAGATTTAAGGAGATCTGGAGAAGCTAAATTTTTTAATTTAGATGATCCTATTATTGTAGATTAGATTGAATAAAAGAATTAATAGTAATAGAATAGTTAAGTATTGGAATGCATTTATTCTTTATTATCTAAGACTTATACATTATAAACTTTATGTTTAGCAAATAATAATTTACATTTTTTAAATGAAAATGAATTGAAATAATTTGAGAGTTGTTTTGCTAATAATTTTACATTAATTTCATTAGATTTATCAAATAATAAATTAAAATCAAAAATTGTATTTTTAGTAAATGGATTAAAAAATTGTGGATCTTTACATTATTTGAATATAAGTAATAATTAAATTGAAGAAGATTATGAAGTAATTATAAAATTACCAGAAATATTTAAGAATCCAAGTCTATAATATATTGATTTATCATAAAATTCTATTCATAGTGCTACATTTTAAAATATGAAAAAAATATTATTAAGATAATATAAATAATTTCCATAGATGAATTTAAGTTAATTGAAATTAACAGCAGATGATCTTGTTAGTATAAGTGAAATAATACGTGAATCTTATTCAATTAGAAAATTAGAATTATTTGGGAATTAATCTATTGATTATTTAAATAATGTACATGTTTATGGAGATAATAATAAAGTTGAAAGTCTATCTATAAATAGATTAAAATTAAGAAGAGATATATTTGAGAATTTATTATAAATATTAATTTAAAATTAAAAATGGATGAGAATAATAGAAATATCTAATACATTATTAAAAAATTATTAATTAAAGAAATTATTAGAATAACTTAAATAAATGTATTCATTAAAAGCACTTATAATGGATAATTAATATTTTGACAAAAAGGAAGTAATTGATTCTTTGAAAGATTTATTTGGATCATTAAAGAAATTGAAAACTTTATCAATAAGAAAATCAACTCTTTCTGTTGAATTTTTTGAATTTATTTTTCAATTATTATTAAATTCAAAGAATTTAGAAGAATTAGATCTTAGTAGTAATTAAAGTAATGATTATGAACGTAAATGTTTAATCTCTAAATAATGCATTGAATTATTATCATTAGGTATTTAAAATAATTAAACTCTAAAGAATCTTAATCTATCTAAATGTCAATTAGATGATGAAGTAATTTAAATTTTTATTGATACATTACCATTAAATAACTCTTTAATATAATTAGATATTAGTGAATGTAATTTAACTAAACTAACTTTTTTAAGATTTAAGTAAAACTTTAAATAAATTCCATCATTATTACAAAAATTATGTTGTTAATTAATGATTGATGAAGTTCCAAATAATCTTGTTAATAGCTAATGTCTTTCTAATTTATTTTATCTTGATATTTCTAAAAATAAATAAAAAAATAGAAGTATTGTTAAATTAGTATAATGTTGTTAACCTAATAATGTATTCTAAAATATTTTTTTCCTTAATTTAGAATAATGTCATCTTAATGATCATCATTGTAAAGTTTTAAGTAAATTGATTGTAACTAATTTAAAAGAATTACATTTAAGTTAAAATCAAATTACTCATATTGGATTTAAAGAAATATTTGATCCAATTTTAGATGGATTATCCAAACTTAAAGCATTAAATTTATCCAAAAATAAAATTACAGATGAATATTTTTGTTAACTTGAATATAGAGAACTTAATAGAACAATTAATTCATTAGAATTATTATCATTAGATGGTAATTAATGTTATGGAAGAGGATGCAAAGGATTTATTAAATTATTAGAAAGGAATCCAAAATTATATATTTTTAATCATTGGTTAAATATTACAGATTAATTAGCTTATTTAGTAATTTAATCTTATATATAATTTACTTCACTTTATAATTTAAAATATGGACAACATAATTATATATAATAATTGATAATTAAAGAAAGTGATTTCTCAGATGATTTCTTAATTTGGTTTGGTTATAATTATTTTTAATTACCACATTTGTAATATATTGATTTCTCTGGAAATTCAAGATTTTGTACTAGTATGGGAAAGATGCATATGTATATTAATATGATTAATAATCAAGTCAATTATAATTTACTTCAAGTAAAATTTGATGAAGTAGAACAATAAACTTTAACTATGTTTGATGATGGATTAATAAGATATCATCTTTTAAAATAAAAATTTCGATTCTAAAATTATACAATTATGTAAAGTAGTTATGGAATTAATGATTAAAATATTGAAACTATAAAATGGGGATTTATTGGAAAATTCATTATACATATAATAAATAAATTACTTTATATATTTTAAGGATCATTAACAGAATTTAGAATGAGTAGTTAATTATAAAAACATTTAAGAAGATAAATGAATAGAATGAAAATATTTTACATTATAGGTTGTCTAGTAGAACCAATATTTTTAATCTTAGCACTTCTGACTGTATTTATGATATAGGTTCCTCTTTCTTAAAAGGATTTGAGAAATCATAATTATTGCAAAGATCAATATTGTTTTATAAATGATGTTAAGATTCTCACTTTTACATTATTTATTGTAGATATTCTTGTAATTGTTATATGTAGTGTAACAAATTTAATTATTGCAATTAAATTAAGAATAAATTCAGAACCTGATTTTTATATTTTAACATATGAATAAAAAAAGGAATTAAAAAGGAAATTTCCAATAAAAAAAGAATTACTTCTATTATTACTTTAAATAATTCTATAATGTAAGTATATATTTGATATTTTAATAATATCATCTAGTTTATATCTTTCAGATTATATTGAAAAATATGAAAATAATACATTTTAATAAATACGTAATAATTTCTTAGCAACTGCCTACATGATGTCTATAATGATTGTAATAAAATTCACCATCTTTTGTTATTAAGATGTGAAATGCACAATTCAATTTTTTAAACATCCTAATAAAGATGCTTCTTTTCTCTTTTCCAATCTTTGGATTAAGAGTATATATGATACCAATATTTTAGTTGAAAATGTAGTAAGTAATTTTTGTCCATAAGCAGGTATTAAAATAATGAATAGTCTATTTAATTTGAAATAGATTTATCAACTTACATAATTGTTTGTTATAGAATTACCTATCTTCTTCATTTATCTATTCTTTTTTAATAATTATCAACAAATGTGTTCTAATATGGGTTATCAAACAGTAATCACAGTAACTATAATATTTTAAGTAATTGGAATGATACGTAATTCAATTAAAGGTCTATGTAATGCATATTGGGCACTTGTCTCAAGACCTCCTATAGTGAAATGGTTTGATATAAATGAATTTTTATTATTAAGAAGATATAAACATTTAGGAGAAAAGAGATTAATAACTTAATTAACACCTAAATAAAAGAAATAACTTAATAATAGTAAAAATATGATGATGAAGAAAAAGTAAATGTAAAATTAACATATAACTTAAAAATCTAGAAGTGAAAGAATAATTGATAAAATAAAAACATCCAGAAGAACAAGTGAAGATAATGAAGAAGAAGGTAAATTATATTGTTTTAATAAATAGGAGATTTCTTAGTTAAAAAAAATCAGATGACAACAGAAAATATATATTTAGGAACTCTAAATATAAAAATGAAATCTGATTGATTATTCTATTAAATAAGACTTTAGATATTATAAATAATGATTTGTTTATGATATTAGTTTATTATATATCAGATATATGTATTAAATATAATTAAAATATTATAATTGTAATTTAATCTAATGACTTTTCTAATTATATTTCATAGATCTATTAAATCAATTATTAGAACATACAAGAATGCTTATAAATTATATTTGCAACTAATTTTAATTCGTTTTTTATGATATTTAAAATATTTGTATTAATAAGTTTAGATGAAGTAAATTAAAAATAGTAATTTTTATATATGCATGAATACTCTAATTAAATCAATAGTAGGTAAATTCTCGACAGTTGCATTACATGCTACTCTACCTTTTACAGGATATAAATACGATGACATTGATTCTTCCAGAAGTTATCGATTGCGATCTTTACTATCTGAAATTTGGGACAACAGAATTGATGAAGGATTTCATATGGCTTACGAGTATTTAATATAGTAAAATTTATTAGACAATTCATTTAAGCACTTAATGAAAAGGATTACAAATTCATATCAACTATAGCTAATGCAAATCTAGAAAGATCTCTAGAGAAACATAATTTTCAATTGTTGAATCTAAAGAATGGAACAAAAGATATTATCTATTCTGAATTAACGTATATCATCATTCTATTAATAGATTATCAATAGGTGACAAATCATAATAGTGTATAAAGATGTCTCTCTTTGACTGTGTTAATTTAAATTTATATGGTAATGATCATGAACGATCTGAAATTGAAAAGTATATTCATATAATATTTAGTGTTACTTTTCGAATTGAGTGTTACATACTCTCCTAGTTAATGTTGTAACCAACCCCAGAACCTCATTTAGAATCAATTTATCACAGAGTATTTTTATCATTATTAACATTTAGGTAATATTTGAATTGAAACAGACACAAGTTGCCAATTCTAATCCAGATTTAATTAAAGTATTACTCTTCAATTCAAAGAAAAGAATTAAATACCTCAGAAATCATTTTATTGGTAAATAATATGAATGGCGAATTATGGAAATTGATAATTTAAATTTATGATGAATTATCTATTTAATTATAATTATACATATTTATACATTATCATTATTATTTATTATCTTATGAATTCTACCTCTATTCATTAACATATTATTAATTCTAATCCTCTACTTACTATACCTCCACCTTTTTTCTTTACTTCTCCTTATTGCCCTTATCTAATGATTTAATTTTAACATCTTAAATTGATCGTTTAAAAAGAGAACGAGCATACACCTACTTTTATATTTAATTAGTACTCGTCTTAGCTGTAACTCTCTAAGTCATTGGTTGATATATACTCTATTACATTTTCCCTTCATACTAAACTTCAGAATAATTTCTTTGAATCTTTGCATCTTTTTAGATATTCTTTCCAAAAACTCTTAAATTAAACTCTCTAATCTTATTTTCGTATCCAATAACTCTTGGTTTTCAATATCTAGCTTTTTCAATCTCCTTTTAAAATAACCTGCTAATTCTATTGTAGATTTCAATGAACTTTATGTTGTCTTATGAAATTCTCTTAATAAAATTACGTAATTGCTTTAATTTTTGATGTAACTTATATTTTAAATTTTCTTTCCTTAGTTTTCCACTCTACAACATCATTTTAATTTTTTTCAACAAATTTTAATTTTTGGATCTCAAGCATTTTAATTTTCTCTTGTAATTCTAATATAAAAATTTTATATAGGAAATAATATATATGCATTCTAATTAATTGGTGTCTCTAAAGTTTCTACTTTTGTTTCTAATTATAATACTTGTGTTTATCTACTTTCTAGTTCAAATTCAAGATATTTGATTTTAATATCTTTATCAATCATTAAATTTATTAATATGGGAATAGACATTGTTAACTTCTACAGCAGCTATGGTAGTTATCACAACAATATTGTGTAATATTAGTTTATCTAAATATAGGAACAAAGTCATTCATTTAATTTGTATACCACTTATTTTGTTATCGGCTGTCTAAATTATGAATCATTATTCATCCATAATTGATATAGGATGTTGTAAACTTAACCTTGGTTTGATTATGCTTTTTGTCCTTGCTATAGTCTATATGACTGTAGACTTTTTTAGTGGAGTAAGCTCTTTATTATATATGATACATTAAAGATTCTTGCTTCCTTATTTTACATAGTAGTCACACTTCTACTTAATTAACACTTCATGAATGCAGATGAGGTTTAATGGAGTAATCATTTATGTGTAGCCACCACTTTCTAAGTCACTTGTTGGATTTTGTAGTTTATTGGACATGGAGTATTTGAAAGTAATTCTATGCAAAAAATTTTCTAATTTTCCTAGAACGAGCACCTGCCCTTTTAGATAATATTCTATAAATATTTGTGGCACCTGACTTTGTGTTCTTAGAAGTACTTTTTTTTATGGGTTACAAACCAGAGATTCATAAGGCTTGCAAGAATTAGATTGAAAAAAGTATCAAACAATTCAGAAATGAAAAGAAATAAAAATGATATTATAAAATTAATATTATCAATTATATAATTATTATAACCTTATGATAGGCAAAGAATAAGTTGATATTATTGATTAATATGCTTAAAACATAGTTAATTATGTAGACAACTAATAAAAGAGTATGTTTATATAATATAATTACAAGTCATTTAATTGAAAACTTAAACTATTTAGAAATTGAATGAGGTTACTATTGTACATTATTAAAAAAATTTGGATAAAATTAATCAAATAAGAGAAGAATTTGAAGAAACCAAAAATATTTGTAAGTTATATAATATTTTATCAAGAATGCAGAGAATAAATTAGATGAGAATATTTAGAAAATTAATTAAATATAGAATTCTATTGAAGGTATGGAATCATCAGTTGATCATTTGGATACTATTTTGAAAAGGGTTGAAACTAAATTAACAGAATTAGAAAAGTTAAAGTAATGATATCTATTTGAAATGTTGTTTAAATATATATATATATATTTATATAATTAATATGCAAAGTGATTTTTAAGAGGAAGTAGTTAAATCAGAATATGTTTAAGCAGAGGATTAATCATTCAAATTTGTTAATATGCCTAGTTATAATCCAGAATAACTTGTTGAAGATCGTCTTAGAGAATCTATTCGATAATCAGCTGCTCAAAGAACAGTTAATCATTAAGATGACCCAACTTCTGTTAAGTTTCATAGACATCAATCATATAATCAATTATAAGCTTGGATGGAATAAGTTGGAATTGATATGTAGTAACACAGACAAATAATTAAAGATGTATTTCGCATATTAGAAAAGAGAATTGCAATTTCAAATAGAAGCATTCAAAATCTCATTCATTTCATTAAGACTTTTGTGTAACATGAAAAATAAAATGTAGAGTATTTAAGAACTAAGAATAATGCTATCAATAAACTATTTCAAGATGGATAAACTTTGTATTACCCTAAATTAGATGAAACCATCAAAGAAATATGTAATTATGATTAAGGTAATGCTATCAAAATCTTGAATCTCTTAGATGGAATTGATAAATTCATAAAAGAGAAATTAGATTTCAACATAGAAATGTTTGAAACTGGTATATCAATTCATAGAGATTAATATCGAAAAGCATTTAGTAATTTTGCTTCTAGTTCTTCTAAACTTACAAAATATCGTAGAAAACATTAAGGATTGTATTTGAGATAGATGTAAGGTGAATCAAAAGGGAAAGATCTCTATCATACAGAACGTAAATTGATTAATTCATTTCTTGAGATGGCTAAATTATAAAAAAATATGGGATAATCAGTAACTAAATTATTTGATGAAGTAAAAAAATAAGAAGTTCATAGATATTAAATTGTTATCACATCTCTAAGAATGTATCTTGATAAACATGTTTAATTAAGTTAAAGTAAATAATAATAGATTTCAGCATAAGAAGAATTGATTTATGGAGTATCATTTTTATTTTTATATAGTCTAGCTAATTAATTAATTAGAAGCTGAATAAGTAGTTTAATCATTTGAAGTATTAAATTTCTTAGGATAAGATATTGTAAAAATTATATAGAAGATGCTAGGAAAACAATCTTTGACACTTCCATAATTATAAGAATTTCTTTGTAATTATCCTGATACCTATATTAAATTGGGTAGTGTTCAAGAAAATCATTCCTTAGTTAAATTAAGAATTAAAAATGCTTAAATAGATTGTGGAAATGTTTTGAAAACATGGAAACCTTGTTAAATTATAGCTACAATCGATAACAACATACTTATATACCTAAAAGAAAATAATGAATTCAAAGGTAAATTTTTATGTGATTCCTCATAAATTGTATAAAAGACAAGAGTACCATTAACTGCAGAAATTAAATATACAAAACCTGGTTTTATTTTTGATTCTACAAAAACAGCTCTCTTATAATTAGAAGCTTAAGATTTTGATGCACTTCATGGTTTGTTATTCAAATAAATTAAATGAATATAATTATCTATATATTTAGTATCTATATTGAATGCTTTTTATGGAATTAGTATATATATAATATTAAATTTAAACTTTTATAGAATAATAAAAACTAATTTATTATCATTACAATTCAGTTATGAATTATTGAGTTTATCTTTATTCTTGTTTCTATTATTCATTTTTTCTCAACTTTTTAAATGTAAAATAAACTAAAAATGGTAGTAAAATCACTTGGAGTACAATAAATATTATTTCAAAAACTCCAATAGATTGTTCATCTTAAATACATAGATTTGTTTTCAGCTATTAGACATATAAATAATTTTCTTAAGTTTAAACATTAAATATCTTATTTTTTAAAAATGGTAATCCTAATATGATAGCATTTTCATATTATTCTTCTGTATAGATCTTTAATATATCTTATCCATTATCTTAATTTATTACATAATTGATGGGATCTATAATCAAAGGATTATCTTAATTAGCATTATTATAGAATAATATAGAATCTAAATCATCTTCTCTATTTGAATGATCTCTATAATAGAATCCATTGGAATCATAGATGAAACCTTTGGATTCAAAATATTTTTTAGGGAAGATTGCTTTAGGTATTGAAATCACATCTTCTGAAACAATATAGATTGGATAAGATGAAATATCATTAACCTTGAAATCAATTTCCATATTTTGAAGATGTAGACTATAAGTTGTATATTATTCTTCCTTTAATCTAGTAAATACACCTTCAGTATTTAAAGGCTAAGTGTTTTAAGATATTGAATTGAAATCTGTAATAATATATCCTTCAGTTTCAGATAGACATAAACTAAATCCATTCTAATAAAAGGTATTTTTGTGATTTTAAAATGGAGCAAGAGCAAGGAAACTAATTGTATTTTAAACATCTTCTAATTATTAGTCAGAATAAATAATAGTTTACTAAATCTTTTCTTCAGATTTAATATCATAAAGATAAAAGATTTCTTTTTCTAGCTTTACTTTTTTAGTTTATCCATTTTAATAAACATCTTCATAGCATTCATTCAATTCAAAGTCTGGACATCTATCATTCTATGAATGTCTTTATAAGAATTCAGATAACACTTCATCTAATTTTAGTTGAACTTATAGATCTGAGTCTAAATTCAAGTAGGGTCGTTCATCTATATAGGAAACTGGATACATGGAAGAGACAATATAGAATTATAGAAACAAAAGCATTTATAAATAAAATTAAAAAATTAGAAATGGAAATCCCAACTATAAATTAATTAGATTTAAGTATTGATTAATAGCATATAAATTAAAGTCAACCTTAAAGTAATAAAAATTTAAGAGTTAAACATACTAATGTAAGTATAGGTTCTATTTTATTTAAACAATTCAATATTTGTAGTGTTACATTCCCATTGTCAATTGTGCTTCTGCTCTACTTTTGGATTTTGTATATCTACTAATAAGTTAATGATATACTATTTAGTTGTGTACTCTACAGTTGTGGTGCTAAATTTCGGCCAGATATTTAACATAGAAGTTAATTTTATAGAATGTTAATCTCAATACCTCAATTCGGAGGAATCAGTCACATTATCATAGGGTTCATTACTATTTAAATGTATGGATATATTTCAGAATCAAAGTATGGGAAATTGAAGTACAGCTTCATCTTGTTTTTGGCAGGCTACTCAAGTAATTTGATGAGCTCTCTTATTTATCCTTATAGTTTAACTGTAGGGAGTTATGGAATAGTTTTTGGAGTGCTAACACTCTACGGTTTTATTATAATTTAATAGAAATAATTGGGATAATACAAAAAATTGATTATAGGCATATACTTCTTAGTATTTTGTATCAATTTTGTTCCCATTATTTCAATTAATCAAATTGATATTGCATGTATTTTTGGGAGTATCCTTTCTACACTTTTGATGGGAATTTTCTTTCAAAAATTTGATTTTCATTTAGGATATATTATCTCTTATGCTGCTTTAACTTTGTTACTAATTTACTTGATCATTGGTACAACTTTGTTATTCACAATGGAAGTTGACGATATACAAATAAGTAGATTTTGTTGATTCCAATTTTTATATATATATATATAAATTTATATTTATAATACTAACAATGGATGCAATTATTCAATATGACAAATCTGAATTTCATGAAACATCATCAGGAATTAAAATATCTAAGAAATCCATAATCAAGGGAACTGAATAAATTAATGTAAGTGGCAGATGCATCTTTTTTAATGATGTTATATTGAGAGGGGATCTTGCTAAAGTATCAATAGGCAAATATTTGGTTGTCCATGAAAAAGTAACACTAAAACCATCTTATACATATGGTTACACCAAAGAATCACCTACTAAAAAGATCATTAAATTCCTTCCTTTAATGATAAGTGATTATGTAGAAATTGAGTCAAGTTCAATTATATAAGCAACTAAGATTGGTACTTGTACATCAATTGGAAAAAATTGTTATATTGTAATTCTCAATTTGTATTATGCATAGTCACATAGATGTATAATTGGAGAAAACTCTATAATTCTTGATGATTCCATATTACCACCTGATACAGTTGTACCAGCCAATAGTGTATATGGAGGAAGACCAGCAGTCTATATAGCAGAAACACCAGAATCAACTTCAATTATTCAAAAACAAAAATTGATTAATTTTTATAAAAACTTTGTGCCTAAGAGTTGATATTATTATTCTATGCTTATTTATAAATTGTTCAACAACAAGTCTTTTTTTTCTAATTCTTCTACTATTGAGTTTCATCTAATTCTAAACTGATAATTTATTTGGTAGGAGACAGGTTAGGCTCTCCAACCACAATACCTTATAGCTATAAGTGATGGTTAATTTTAATGTTACATGTTTTCCCAAAACAATGACTGAATTATCAATTCTTTTAATGATTTCAAGGGATAAATCTCTGAAGATTTATTAAACACCTACTCCTGTTAGAGCAGAAACTTCAGCATAGAGGAAACCATGGTCAACAGCGTATTATCTCCCTTGGATGGATGACACTTATCGACTAAAATTAATTGAAGGGGATCTGCATACTCTTGTAAATCAATTTTATTGCAGACGAGTGCAATTACAACATCTTTAATTATTGAAGCTTCTACTCTCATTGCCATTGTCATTCACTTCTTGCACCCATTTTTCGACTCCATTAAATGACTGCATACTAGAACAATCATAACATAGGAACACACCTATAGCAGATCGATAGTATGCACGAATGAGAGATCGAAATGTTTCTTGTCCTGCAGTATCCCATATAGATAGACGTATAATTGTGCCAGAAAGATTGATATCCTTAACACCAAATTCTATTCCAACTGTTGCTTCATGTTCTTGTCTAGGTCGATCATGTAAAAACTACTAAACAAGACAGGATTTTCCAACATCTTTATTAATATAACAATATTACATGAATCCCCAATTATGATAAACTTGAATAAGTACTTGTATGTTGACATTCACTTTTTCCTATTAATAATTAAATTAATAATAAATTAATCATAAAAAAATTAAATCCTATATTTAATAATAATTATAATCCCAATTAGAATGCATTGAATATATTTAAGATGAAATTAATAAGACATTAGAAATAATATTAAATTTTCAATTTCATTAAGAATTTAAAATAAAGAACAATAAGAATATCAGATATAATGAATTAAATAATAATTGCATAAAATAGAAGGGTAATCAGTAGAAATTCATTAAAAGTTAAAGTATAAGACTATATTATAAATCAAGATAAAATTAATATTCAATTTTATTAAAATACTTAAATTAGAGATATTCCTATTTCAAATAATTATATGTAATTTATACAGAAGCATTATCTAAATTAAACTACCTATCAAATTCAAAGTTAATTAATGATAAATAATTCATCTCTATGTAATCATTCTCACTGTTTTAATTCTTTTAATTTCTTACTGTTTCATTTATTGATATTGCTAATTTATAATGAAAGTATACATTTAATTTCTAATTTAAATTAGCATTATCAATTGTCGATTAAGAACTCCAATTATTTTAAATTAATAATCTTTATTTAATAAAATATTCTAGTTTTTACTCAAAAGTGTCTTATTGTTTATTACTTTAATATTATTTAATGTGTTATTATGAATTACTAATAGATGTTGTAGAATTTAATCTTGGTTTATTTGTAAGATTGAAGAAAGAGATTTAAGAGTGTTTTCTAGAACTGCTATCATTTTATAAACTATTTGTAGTATTCTATTTACGTTTCATTAATTATGAATCTTATTTTAGTTATTAATATAGTTTAATGTATGTTTATTTATTTTAATCAGACTAATGTTCTGAAATTGTCTTTTTCTTTAATAATATAAATTTCTTTTAATGATAATTAGTTATTGCTCTTGTTCTTTAATTAATTGATTGGTCTAATAGAACATCTCCATTGATTTATTGTTGTTGAGGAAATTATTCTTCAAAAGGTTAAAAAAGTGATTGTTATGTAAAATCAACATTTTATTTAGATTGAATATTTTGTAATTTATTTTTCTCTTTTAATTTACATAATTCTTATGTCAATCTTTAAGTATTAAATTTTGAGAATTCATATTTTTACATTGAAATTCTATCCCTTTCTGAAGTCATTACTCTTTATTCAGTATCACATTTTAATGTAAAACTATTTTCGTGTTTATCTGATATATTTGTATAACCAGAACCCAAATTAAATTTAACATCTGCATTTCCATTTTACCAACCATTAATTGATCCTAATAATTACTTGGAAGTTTTCATAAATCTATAACTAACTGGTCCATCATATTTACGAGTACTGTCAATCTTACATAATCTTCTATTTGCAAATTATAAAGCAGTTTTTCTATCAACATTCTTCATATATTTATAATTTATATACATTTGCTTTAAGAAATAGAAATTAGATTACACGATCTATTGATATAAGATTTTTAGATCTCTCTTTAAATTTAGTACATTATCCAAATAAGGGAACCTATAAAAGATATGATAATTTTTAATACATCTTCTTTGGCAGCAATTTTGAGTGCTTCTTCATATTTTAATCTTTTTCGTTAAATAGGTTTTTTTTACATAAAATTAAATTGAGTATAAAGTATTGAATGTATATATTATTTACTTTAGTATAAATAAATTAGAAATGAGTTCAGATGAGGATATTCCTAAAATAAAACCTTCAAAATCTACAAATTATGATTCAATGATCTCATCAATAATAAATAATGAAGGTGGTCAATAAAATTTATAAGCTTTGAATGATAGAAAAGTGCTTTTATTATATGCATCAGGAGCTGCAGCAGCTGAAGGTGAAGTGAATGAATCTCATATGAAAATAGTCAAAGGAAGATTAGAATAAAGATTGAGAAGTATTTCATTTCTTTGTGATCTTGAATACACTTAAGTAATTAATTAAATAATATTATAAAGTACCATAATCAAGATGGATGTCTGTCTACTCCATTATCTGAATTTGGAAGAAGAACAGTCTATAAAGTAATGGAATTGGAACAAATTACTAATTCAAGATAAACAGTATGATTATATTATTAATATAGTCTTATGCTGATATTAGACATATAGCAGAAATAATAAAAGAGAATTATGAAAAATATAGTGCTTTTGTTATTTTGAGTGGAATTGCAACAATGACTTATCTTGGGACAAACTTATCATTTATGTTGGAAAATCTATAAAAAACTGTAGTGATTACTGGATCTCTTTTACCATTATCCTTTATGAGAAATGATGCATTTTAAAATATCTTAGACTCATTAATTTTAGCTGGACATTTCTTAATTCCTGAAGTTTTAATTGTTATGGATCATAAAGCTTATAGAGCTAATAGATGTAGACAATTAAAATGTGATTCTTTGGATTGTATTGAAAGTCCAAACTTTCCACATTTAGTAGAATTTGGAATTAACATTGATATCAATTGGTAATTAGTATTAAGAAGAGGAGAACAAATGTTTACAAATGATGAAAGTACCTTAGAATTAGCTCCTCCTTTTGTGACTGATGTTATTATAATAAAGATTACACCATATACAAGTGTTGAACACATTAAACATATTTTGAATACTCCAAATTTGAGATGTTGTATATTAGAATGTTATCATTTTGGTGAAATGCCTCATAGTTAAGAATTGTATAATGTATTATTACATGCTCAATAATAATTGGGTATAGTATTAATCCAAATATCTTAATGTATCAAGGGTTAACCAATTATGAATTTTAGAAAAGTTGTTAATGGTATTCTTGTTTAATATGATACTACTCCAGAAAGTGCTTAAGCAAAAATAGCTTATTTATTAGGTAAAGGATATAGCAATTAAGAAATCTATCAAAAATTTCCATAAAATCTATAAGGTGAAACTGAATCAGTCAGATAATTTGAGAAATTTGAAGTGTAAAAACAACATTTCATTTAAACAATATTGGAGACTCTATAAAAAACAACAGGAGATGAATAAATTAGTCAAAATATGGATATTATGAATAAATACATCATACCAAATTTAGGATGTTTTCTTGCTACAACAGGATAATTAGAATTAATTAAAGATTTAAGAAAGAATGAAGGAGATCTAAGTATTCCTGATTTTGATGGAAGAACTATACTTCATTTAGCTGCTGCAAATAAATAAATTGAAATAATTAAATATTTAGTAGAAGAAGTTCATGTTGAAATAAATCCAATTGATTATTTAGGTTATTCTCCAATGTATGAAGTATTGATTAGTAGAGATAAGGAAATGTTATTATACTTTTATTAAAATGGAGGAATAATATCAGCACCTCATCATATATTGGTAGATTTACTTTTATCTTCTGGTTTAAATGGAGATTTATAGATGTTAGAACTCATATTTCATGGAGGAATCAAAAATCTTAATCATTTTGTTAATATAGATAATCGTAACATAGCTCATATGGCAGTTATGTCATAGAATACAAAAATCATCAAATTCTTGAGATTTAAAGCTAAATTCGACTTTAGCGATAGAGATAGATGGGGAAATACTCCATTTGATAATGCATTAGAAATTAAAACAAAAAAAATCAAAATTTAATAGATGAATGATTTAGCCATTGATGAAATCATCAAAATTTTGGCTACAATAGGAAATGATTGATGTACCCATTATATATATATATATATTATAAACAAATTTATCACCAATTAGGAGGAGGCATTCCCTTATTTTTTTTTACTCTTAATTCAGGAGTGAATGTAGCAATATATCTATTGTAAGTGATTTCATCTAAAATAACTTCAAATTCTATTTATGTAGGATCTCCTTTCTTATTAGGACTAATATGGATTTCTTTTTGAATTCCTGATATATTTCCATTATCAAACAGCCATTTTAATCTTTATTAATGATCATCAATATTATATCTCAATTTATATGGTTTTTTGTTCATAATTAAATTAGATTTATCTTCCATGATCGATAACAATTATTTAATATTAGTATTCAATAAAGCACTTACAGGAACAATAGGATAATTTTATTACTAAATCTAATTTATATCAATAGTATCATTCATTAAATCGATCTTATTCCAAACTTCAATCTATTATAAAATTTAAATTATACCATTTTTCTACTATAAAATTCTTCATTGAATCCTAATTATTATAGTACTTCTAGTACTACTTATTTTTATTATTCTGAACAAGGATGAGAAATATCTCTTACATGTAATACAATATCAGCATCAGCTACTTCTTCTAAAGTACATTTAAATGATTCTACTAAATCATGTGGTAGATCTGTTATAAATCCTATAGTATCTAACATTATTGCCTTCTAACCAGATGCCAATCGAATTTATTTAGAAGTAGTACTTAATGTTTGGAATAAAAGATCTTTACTTTCAACAACTTCTTTTTGTAATATACAATTTAATAATTATGATTTTCCAGCATTAGTATATCCAATTAATGCAATTCTAGGAACAGTATGTATTAATTTCTTTTATTTTAATTTACTTCTTTAATAAGCTTCCTCTTCAATCTATCTACGTACTTTTGCTATTCTTTCATCTATTTTTCTCCTTTAAATCTAAATTTCACTTTCTCCTGAACCACTCATCTTTCCCAATGCTCTTCTCTATTTTGCAGACACAACCTCTAAATATACTTCCTTTGCCATCATCAAATCTCCCAAAAATATAGAAGATAAAGATGCAAAAGCACTACCACTTCTTACTAATTTAGTTTTTGCAAATTTGAGAAATGATAATTCTATTTATTATCTTGCAACTCCTTATGTAGATCTTTTTGCAAATATTTATAGAATCATTGTAAATCGATCAAACACTTTTACATATGCATCCTCATATTCAATATCTGTTTCTGCATCAGTAGCTATATCACTATCATCAGGATTTTCACTTCTTCTAAAAGTGGCTATTTCTCCTTTTGCATATTATGTCCATACTTTCTCCAAATTTCTAGTTTATAATGGAGATAACTCATGATTAATAAAAACTGCATTTATTTTCTTATCATATATATGTTCACCCAACATAGCTACTTTACCTTTAGTAAAAAAAGTAGATGAATGAATTCTTTTTACTTTAACTAAAGATGATTTGGCAATAGAACTCCTTATAATTTTATTTCTCCATTCATGTCCCAAATCATCATCACTATCTGATGATAAATCTACTAATAATTAACCATCATCATATGTTCCTGATAAAAATGGAAGATAAACATATTCTCCATTTTTTAAATGTGCTTTACCAGAAAGCTCCCATCCTTCTGCATTCAACTCATCTTCCTTATTCTCAACCTTTACTTATATTGGATTCCTTCCCTAACTTATACGTATATTCTATGTGTATTCCTCCTTCCAAAATGGTCCTTTCTCTAATGTCCAATTTAAAGATTTTGATAATCCAACTGCTTCCTCTGCCAAATACAATTCTAATTCAGGACCTTTATTTGGGTAAAAGATTGGATGAAGCACCAAACAATTGACTTATGTAAACCCAAATGGTGCCCTCACTCTTTAAACTTACTATGTATCTGTTACTTCTTTGGAAAATCTATACTTTAGTAAAGCATTGCTTAATCTTCTTATAAGCATATTTATATATTTATAATTTACATGAACAAATTATCATTGCCTATGGATATCAAAGACAATGAGTTCTTTAATGAAGAGGCCATATCAAAATCAACTATCTAAGCACTTAACAATTCCTTTGATAAAGAATAATTAGATGAATAGATTGAAAGACCATTTACACCTTTAGATGCTTAAATAGAGTTTATACCAAAAGAATAATGTAAATTTTGTAAGCGCCAATTCTTTCAAGGTAAATTGGCTCTACATTTACGTAGTTGTTCTGCTGATCATCCTTTTCTCAAAAAATCTAATAAACAAAAAACATAATTACCTTTTACATAACCAACTATTCAACCTTGTCCTTATTGTCATAAGAAATTGAGAAATCCTCAAATTCATATTCTAAAATGTCCTGCTAGACCAAAAGCGTTAGACAAATATAAAGTTATTGCATCTATAAATGAAGTTGAAGAAGCAGATGAAACTTTACTTTAAGAACTCTCATCAAGTTAACCTACATTCTTACCTAAAATTAAATAACGCCCTGAAAACTTACTCTCTCGTTCTGTACCAATTGTTAAATGTCCATCTTGTCAGAAAACATTTGAATAAAAAGCAGCTGAAAAGCATATTCAACTATGTTTTCGTATGAGCAGTGGTAATAAATTTCAGAGAAGTATATTCTGTACTAATTGTGGAAACAAATTCGCTAATAACCATAAGTACTGTGGTTCTTGTGGGAAAAAAAGACTATGACAAAATTATATCATTACAATTTTATTCTCATTAATTTTTATAATTACTTGTCATAACTTAAAAACCTTAAAGAATTTTGACTTTTTTTTCAGATATTTTTACTAATAATTTAAACATATCAATTATGTATTTGATATAAATTTAAATAGGATCAATACTTCTTCTTTATATATATATTATTATAATTTCCCCAAAGTATCAAGATCTAATAGGGAGAATGAAAATAATAGAAATTATTTATATAATTTACTAAATTTATTTATATATATCAATAAAGATAAAATAATTTACTTCAATTTTTATTGACTTAAACTTATAAAAAGTATGAGAACATGTAATTCAATCCATTCTCCTTACTTTGAATTGTTGTTAATTATTATGATTTTGTCTAAAACTAGGAAATTATATTCGATTTTATATCTATTTTGGCTGACCAAAACATATATGTATACTTTTTGTGCTTAACATTATAAACTTTTTACAGAATAACTGTTGTTATTGTTTTGAAATAATGCAAATATCTTTAATTTATTTCTTCTCATAACTAAAACCTAAATAAGATATTAATAATTTACATTTATGCACCATTCAAAGCTAAGGTCAATACGGAATTTATAAGTATCCCTTTTTGAAAATATTACTTTTTATATTATAATGAATCAAAAATTATTGCTAAAATTTTGGTTTTTTAGTAGAAATATTAAAAGCCTATTTATTAGATTATTTTATTATACTAAATTAACTAGATATTAATTGATTTTAAAGGAATTAATTAAATATAAACTTTGTACACTCTTACTGGATAAGGGATGATTTATTTATTATTATTCAATTTAGTCATCTTACATTTGATATTGCTTCTTATCAATAGAAAATATAATTATTTGTTAAAATATAATTGTTTTTCAAAATATATATATAATTTAATTTTATAATTTAATGTAAGGTCTGAAGTTAAAGTAGTAGATTGGATTGATCTTAAGAAAAGACTTTGATGCTATGCCTTTAATCAAATAATTGATGGATGAATCCTTGAATTAGCCTTTGTTACTTTTAAATGATGAAGAATAAATGTGGACTTAAATCTAGAGGGCAATTGAAATTCTAAATCAAAAGAGTCTTAAAAAGTTAAAATAAATTGAGGAAAGAGCAACAAAAATAGCAGGTCAAGTAGTAGAAGAGTAAGAGGAAGAAGGTTAGACTGAAGAATAGGAATAATTAGAATAATAATCAGATGAAGATGGGGAAGGAGACGATGAGTAATAGGAGGTCAATGAAGAGGATGTGAATGAGTAAGAGGATGAACATCAAGAGATGGAATAAGAATTTGATGAGGATGGAGGAAATTTTAGATTTGAGAAAAAGTAAAAATAAAAGGATGATTTTGATGAATTTGAGAAATACATGCAAGATTATGATGATGGAAAGATGGGTAAAATTGATTTAGATGATGAAGAGATTGATGAGGATGATGTAGATGAAGAAGAAAATGAAGAAGAAAATGATGAAAATAATAATGAAGGGTAATAAATTATATAGATAATATGATAGAGAGGATTCAGTATTTGATGATATGAGAGAAGAAGAATTAGAATAAGCATAAGATTAAGAAGAAGAATAAGTAAATAATGTTATTGAGGAAGAAGATGAAGAAATAAAAAACTTAGAAGAACAAAGATTGAAAAAAAAAGATTGGCAATTTGTAGGTGAAGTGTAAGCTAGATAGAGACCATTAAATTCTTTGATTGAATAGGATTTAGATTTTGATGTGAATAGAAAAGTATTAGAAGAAACAACTCCAGAATAATTAAATAAATTGATAGAAATGATCAAGTATATAAGTTTATTAATTAAATTATAGAAAGAGAGTTTAAGATGAATTGTTTGATGATAGATAGAAAGTGTAAATTAATTTGAATTCTCTTGAGAAACCAGTTGATTAAGTTGATACAAATAAGTCGCAGTTTGGATTAGCTGAATTATATGAAAGACAATTTAAACAAGCATTAGGATTACCAACAAATACTAGTGAATAGAAATTAAAACAAGAGTTATTTGAATAATTTAGAGACTTATGTTATAAATTGGATTCATTAACTAATTTAAACTTTGAACCAAGAGGATTTGTGAAATAAGCAGAAGTTTAAGTGTTGGATAATAATGTGGTTTAGAGAGAGGAGAAAGTTCCAATAACAGCAAGAGGAGAATAGTAAGAGGATGTGGAGAAGATCAAGAAGGCAGGTTTTTTATCTAAGGAAGAGGCAGATCATTCATTGAATAAGAAGGGTAGAAGAATGGCTAAATAGAGAAAGAGAAATAAGGAGAGAGAGAAAAGAAGAAGTGGGTTAGTTAAGAAATTGGAAAGTAGAGGTGAGACTAAGTTTATGTATAATCAACATCAATAAGGGAAGAAATAGATGAGTTTCATTAAGTAATAAAAAAATAAGGAAAGTGTTAAATTTGATAAGACTAGTACTTTTTTTAAGAATTTACAGGAGAGTGGAGTTAATAGATAAGGAGATATTAAAAATAAGAAAGGTGGAGATAAATCAAGTGGAGATATAAAAAGTAAGTCTAAATAAATAAAAAAACAATGAATATTTTTGTTTATAATTTATAATTTATATATTATATTTATAAATAAATGTTTTAGAATGATGGTAATGGTTAGTCACCTAATTGGTGTTCATATGAAAGACAAGCAGTAAAAGTAATTCGAAATAATGTAAATTAATGTCCTGCAATAAAAAATCATACATCTATTCATTATAAGAAATAGATCTTTATATTTGGAGGGTATGATTCTAAAAAAAATCACAACGACATTCATATATATAAGGATGGAAATTGGACAAAATGTAAAGCTAATGGTAGAATTCCAGAGAGTAGAAATGGACATACTGCTACAGTTGTAGATAATAAGATGTATGTAATTGGTGGATGGTTGGGAAGTGGAACTTATGCTAGTAGAGATGTTTATGTATTAGATTTGGATTGTTTATTTTGGACACTTGTTAATACAATGGGAGAAGTATGATTTAAAAATATATTAAAGGTTCCAGGTCCATGTAATATGCATAGTGCAGATTTAATTGGTTAATTAATATTCATCTTCAGAGGAGGGGATGGGAAGGATTATTTGAATGATTTACATAGTTTCAATACAAAAACCAATATGTGGAAATTAGTATAGACAGCAGAAAATTAGAGACCTCCACCAAGAGCTAATCATAGTTCAGCAGTATGGCAAAATAAATTGTATATTTTTGGAGGTTGGGATGGTTCAAAAAGATTAAATGATTTACATTGTTATGATATAACAACTAATAGATGGAGTGAACTAAAACCAATTTAATCTCCTAGTGCAAGAGCAGGAATGTGCATGACTACTATAGATAATAAGATATACTTATTTGGTGGGAGTGGACCATAAACTACATGTTTTGGGGATTTGTAATGTTATGATCCTATTAAAAATGCATGGACTATTATAGAACTTTAAGATGAAGAATAATTTGATAAAGCTAGAGCTGGTCATAGTATGACTGCTATTGGTAATCTTATTTATATTTTTGGTGGATCTTGTGGATCTCATTATTTTAAGGATTACTTTATTATTGATACAGATCCACCTCCAAACATTTCTGTGACTGATTTCAATAATATATCTATTAATTAATATTTTAGAGGATTTTTCAATTAGTCTAAATACAGTGATATCATTTTTGTTGTAGAAGATAAATAATTGTATGCACATAAAATAATATTATCTCGATATGAAATGTTCAATAAGATGTTTGAATGGGAATACAAAAATCAATAATAAAAAGTTTATATAAATGATTGTTCTTCCTTTATTTTTGAATAGTTGTTATACTTCATTTACACAGGAGATGTAAGTGTAATTTCTATTTTAGTTATAATGTGATTAATTTTAATAATCTATTGAATACTATAGATAATTATTACAAATGGCTGATTATTACCTCATACCAGATTTAAAGTCATTATGTGAGAAATAATTGTCTTTGTTAATAGATAACACTAATCTGGCTAAAATTAAGCTTTATGCAGAATAAATGAATGCCAATTAATTGATAAAATTTTGTGAATGGTATGAAAACCATAATAACTGATTATATATATATTTCTTTAATATTTATTATTCACTGAATCAGAGTTTTGTTCCAAAATTAATCATGCCATTATTTAAATGTGTTCTTTATAGTTTATCTAGTTTATGTGAGAATAGCTGGATCATTAACACTTGGAGCTCCCAAATCAACACAATGAGCACAATCATCACAATCAATTAAATATGTTATAACTTTGCTATTAGTTTTAGTGCTATTAGTCAATGATGCTCTTTGCCAAGGATCTTCACCTCCATTAGTCATAATTAAATGATCAACATTCAAGTTTAATCCTCCAAAATAAGCTTCAGTTACTCTTACATCTGGCCAAATTAATTCTCCTTAAGAATAAGCATCATTACACCATTCTCTCCACCAATCCAATGTTAATTCATAAGATCTTAAAGAATTTTTATTCTATCATAATTATTATTTATACTTATGGAGGTGTTTATAAATAAGCGACTTCAGTGCAGCATTAGAAATACCATTAACGATTTTGAGAGTTCTCATCAATTGTCTCGTTTCTTAAATAATATGCACCATATTGTTTATAACTATCTCCTTAAGATAGTGCTATTTCTCTAATGTATTCAGCCATTCTCTCAACAGATGGTAAGGATTCTAGAGTTTGACAGAATTTTGTTCTCTATCCTGATTATATCATTTAAACAATGGTGTCAGCCCAGAACCATCTGAATTCATTATCTGTCATCTTTCCACATCTATATGATTCTTTAAATGCTTATTTGGTGTTAAAGTTCTTCAAATTCTTATCTACATAACTATTCAACAATTATAAATATAGAGGACATCTAGAAGTGTTAATTCAGATATATATACTATTCACCACTCTTACTTGTACTCTTTCTAATTTGATCATCAAATTACCAAAAGTCAAGAATTGTGTTGATGACTCCACTACTAGCCAAATTACCAACTGTCAAATGAGGATATTTGTATCTAAACCAAGCTGATAAAGCCCCTGGATATGAACCTCCAATTGCATACCTATATATTAAGATATCATATATACCAAGGCAATGTAGAATCAATGTTATGTAGTTGAAGTCTCTTCATTTACAATATAAAATAGGCTAGATCATCTAAAGCTTGATGAACATTTAAATAAGATAAGTTCTCTAAACTCCATGAATCTTCTCCAAATGGTTGAGATTGTCCATAGAATCTGTGTTCTAATGCTATAACAATTGCACCTAAATCCTTAGCCAATTAAAAGGAGAATGAGTTATCACCTACTCCTTAACAATTCCATTCTCCACAAATATATAAGATAACTCCACCTTTAGTGGGATTAAAATATTAAGAATACACATGGTATCTTTATTTCCATGTCTGATTATTGGCTGGATCACTGTGATCTAAGAGCTATGTAAATTGAAAAGTCTGTTTAGTTTCTGTAAATGGTCCTTACGTCAATACATGAGGAGCAATTGCGTAAGAGCAAATAGTTAATGCTGACAAAATCAAATACATAATTTAATAATTAAATTACATAATATAAATTAAAATGATATAAAATACCATCATAAAAATAATCACTTGTTGAACATTCCAATATAAATAATATTTTTATATCAATTAAATTAAATATCATTCAATATCATCTTTATTCATTGATATTTTTTTCTAACAATTCTATATATACTATTGGACTTCTTTTTTATTGTCTGAATGAGGATATTGGATCAAAAGTGACTTAAACAATTAAATAGCAGATTGGTAATCTTGTAATTCATAATTTGCTCTTCCTTTTATCAATAGAGCTATTTTACTTCAGATGCCCTACCTTTTTCATTTTCATTATCAAAACTTAAAGCCTCATCACACATCTAATCTGCCATACCCCATTCCTTTAATTTGATATGACAAACTGCTCTGTTTGAATATGACTTGCTTATTTCCTTTAATAACTTTTTCTTATTCTCCTACTATTAATCTTCTACTTTAATTCTACTAATCAATTAATAGATAGAGATAGCTGGAATATAATGTTATTTTTGAAATAACATTCCAGCATACTTCCTTACTTCATCAATGTATTATTCTATTTATAATTGGTTTAATGAATCTATTTCCTAATACACAAATGTTTTCTCTATATTGATAAGCCAATATTATCTCTTCTACATTTTCAATGGTATCATATTATCTATATAGACATCAATCTCTTTTTATGTGAGAGCATAAACTTCGCTAACTTCAAAAAATGCCTATTCTCCTTTCAACATAGTTCTTAGAGCACTAGAGAGTGCAAGAGGAATAGAATGTGAATTTTCAAATAAAACTACTGTTCTAAAGGTTTCTGTTTATTGTGTTATTTATTGACCTTCTTCATCAAATTCTGTGAAAGTGTAACAAATAAATTCAGAATCAAAATTAATTGATCCTAAGCCTTGAATTTCAAGATCAGGTGAGTGGTATTTCCATAACATATCCTCTATAATAGTTTACTTTTGTGATTAGTGAATTGATTGCATCTGATATTTATATTGATTTAAATTTTAAATTATAATATATGAGCAAGGATAATAAGGGTGAAATTGATGTTGATAGTATCATTGAAAGACTTTTGAGTGTCAGAGGAAGTAAACCAGGAAAAAATGTAAACTTAACAGAGGCAGAAGTCAGAGGGTTGTGTATAAAAGCTAGAGACATTTTTATTTCTTAACCAATTTTATTGGAACTTGAGGCTCCATTAAAAATTTGTGGTAAGTTTAAGATAATATGAGTTTATAGGTGATGTGCATGGTTAATATTTTGATTTACTTAGATTATTTGAATATGGAGGATACCCTCCTGAAAGTAATTATTTATTTCTTGGTGATTATGTTGACAGAGGTATTTAAATTGGTCTATTTGAATAGGAAAATAATCATTAGAAACTATTTGTTTGCTTTTAGCATACAAAATAAAATATCCTGAAAATTTCTTTTTGCTTAGAGGGAATCATGAATGTGCATCCATTAACAGAATTTATGGATTTTATGATGAATGTAAATAGATCAATTGTAAATATAGGCAAGAGAAGATATACTATAAAATTATGGAAGACCTTTACTGATTGTTTTAATTGTCTACCTGTAGCTGCATTAATTGATGAAAAGATTTTGTGTATGCATGGTGGATTATCACCTGAATTATCGAATTTGGAATAAATAAGAAGAATAATGAGACCAACAGATGTTCCAGATACTGGATTACTTTGTGATTTATTATGGTCTGATCCTGATAAAGATGTATAAGGATGGGCTGATAATGAAAGAGGAGTTTCATATGTATTTAGTCAAGAGATAGTACAGGTCTTTTTAAAAAAGCATGAATTAGATTTGATATGTAGAGCACATCAAGTAGAATTTCATAAAAATATTATTTTATAGGTTGTTGAAGATGGATATGAATTTTTCAGTAAAAGATAATTAGTAACATTATTTTCAGCTCCTAATTATTGTGGTGAATTTGATAATGCAGGTTATATATTCATTAATATAATTAGGATCTATGATGACTGTGGATGAATCACTAATGTGTTCTTTTTAAATTTTGAAACCAGCAGAATAAGGATAAGGAGCATCCCAATAGAACAAAGCAGGAAGTGCTAAATTTGTGAATTGAATCATCATCTATTATAATAATTAAATTTAGACATTTCATCCACAATATATTTTTAATGATAAATTAATAGTAAATGACATAAATTGATCTAAAAGCAATAGAAATGTTATTTGCTTTGCTATTATTCAGTTGCTTAACCTATATATGGTTTACATTCATAACATTTAAGTTCACCATTATTATTGTTCTAACATTTAGTTCCCTTTTTGTTATGTTGAAAATAAGATGGATAAGAATTAAAAAAAAAGGATTTCTAAATAATGTTTCAAATAAGTTAAGAAAGATATTATTGGAGAGATCCTTATTTGATATATTATGTGATATATGGTATTTTGAAACAATAAAGAGACATGTAAGAGTATTTTTAAGTCCATTTCTAATTAAAAAAACTCCTGAAGAGATCATAGAATCATTTGAAGATATCAATCCTTAATTGAAGGAAGCAATTTTAAGAAAAGGAACTATTAATTTATTTCCAGAACCAATTAAAAGAGAATTAGTAGAAAATTATATACAAGAAGAAGATCAATTATAGATTAATTAGGATAAATAATTGCATTAATAAATAATTTAACAACCAGTTAAGGTTGAACATTGGGATAGATATGGAGATTATGAATAATATACATAAAGAAATAGAAAAAATAACTCATAAACTTTATTACATGTTGTCTCTTTGTTAATGCATAAACCAATAGTGAACAAGGAAAGTCATAAATTGAATTTAAGAAAGTATTATGATATCAAAAATTTTATAGATTATCAAATAAAACAAAATCCTTATTGATTGGATCAATTATCTGTATAATGATTCAAATGTATTTATCGAAATCTTCAAGAAGAATCTATCAAAAGGCATTTACAGTTTTATCATCTATGTCATTATTGGCATTAGCTTCCACTGCTTTAGGAGTGATGGCTTTAAGTAATAAAAAATAAAAAACATTATGATTTTTATTAAAATATTATATATATATATATATATAACAAATATATAAATTTAATATAATTTTACATGAAAGAAAATCTTAAAACTGACACAAGTGATGTGATTTTTAAAAGAGAAGCCACTCGTTCTTTAAAATAAATTTGTAGCTCTCAAATCTTTTTTGAGAACATAAGACCTTCAACCAAATAATCTCTTTATTAAAAAACAAGTCAGAATTAAATAAGAGTATCTCATTACTAAACTCAAATTATACATAGAAATAATCTATTTATATAAAATGATAAGAATAATACCATTATATCTGGAAAGACTTATATTACTAAAGCTATGGAGTACTCTTACTTAAGAATTTGTTGCGAAAATTTAATAGCACCATTTGGTTGTTAAGTTCAATGTTCTAGTGAATTCTAATTAATGATTTCATAAATTCATCCATTCCCAACCAATTACAATTGTGAATAAATGATTAATAATAGAGGATTTGTTGTTTCAGTAATAAAAGGTGAATTTATTTATATTTCAGCCATTACTAGAAAAGATTCAGAACTTTAATTCAATCTCTTATTTAATATACAATTTGATGAAATTTAAAGAGTTAAAACTCTTTAAGATACACCACCATCAAATGATTTCTTATAAATGTTTAAATTATCTCATTCCAAATCTTTTTAATAAATAATCAATACAAATAAGGAATAAGCAGCAATTAAAAAAAATAGATATTAAGATGAAATATCAAGGTCAGAAAGATTCTTAAAAGTATTATCAACTAGAAACTTTTAAAGATAATCTAAGACACAAGCTAAAATTTAAAAGCAATATCAAATAAAAGCTAAGAAACTATCTAATTAAGAAAAAATCCTTACAAAAATAATAGATGACAAGAAAAGACAAAAAATAATTTTTGAATAATAATGGGCCATCATTATTTATCTTATAAATATGAGTTCAAGAGTATTTAATTTATTTTGTCATAAAAAGTAAATAATGAAAAAGAATAGATTAGTAGCATTTAGAATTAAATCATTATTAAGATAAATGAAAAAAACAATCATATGTTCAAAAGGAGATACATTAGATACACGAGTTTTAGTTGATAGTTTTATGTCAATTAAGGCTAAAACCAAAACTATTAGGAATAACCTAAGAATGCATTAAATTTAAATTTTATTACCAATTTTATAACAAAGATCTAAAATTTACAAACTAAAAATGTAAATGTTAAAATTAGGAGATAAATTTTAAATTATCAAAAAACATATCTCTTAATTTGAAGAAAATTATACAAAATATAAAAGTGATATGATAATCAAATGGGATAATCTGAATGAAAAGATTAAGGATGAAGAAATTAAATGGAAATAAGCTGCTTTGAGAAATAAAGGATTAGTGATTTGGTTTTAAGTGTTGAAAGATAAGGATTTGGCTTAATAAATGAGAAAATGTTTTATATTTGAATTAATGAGAGATAGAATAAGATAGCATATAAAGGATTAACAATAAGTTAAGAAGTATAGAATGGATTTAAAATATTATAAATAGAAATTGAGAGTTTGTAGAGATTTTACAGAAGCTACTACTTTTCGAGGAGAAATCTTTAGATTAACAAATGATATATATGCTATGCATATGAAAAATCAATTATTTATGCATGTTGATGTTGAGAAATATTTTCATATGTTAGTAAGTAAATATACAGTTCTAATTGATGAATCTGAAAATTTACCTCGTGATTTATAAATTTAATAGAGATAGAAATAAAGACAATCTAGACTTACACTAAGAAGAGTAACAAGAAAATCTAAAATTTGATCAAATAATCACTTTATTTATTAATATTTATTATAAAACATACAATATTAATTAAACACGTACTAAATCGTATATATATATATATATCATTATTATTTATCCTCTCTTTTTTTGCTTGCAAATGTTTTTTATCTCTACAATTCCTTTTTCTTTAATTTCTATAGTTCATTTCTTTTTTATCTTCTTTCTTTGTTTCTTAATTTCTTAGCTTTCAATCTCTATTATGTCTTAGATTTTGCATTAGGTTGAGTTGGCAATAGAACAGGTTTTTTCTAAATAGACAATAACTTACTTTATTTTATTTCTATTGATCATGACAATATAAACGATAAATGTTTGACAATGAATCAGCAAATTTATTTATTTACTATTTATTTGAAGATGTAGATATTGTTAATTTTTGTGTTTATGATCTAATGATGATTTCATTAACATCATTAGCTGTTTTGATTTCATTCAATAATTGTTATTTCTATTTTCTTTTCAATCTTTTTCTAAGTTGTGGATATTGTTCTTTCAAATCTAAAATATGATAAATAAGTTTAATACTTCTCTTTATAGTTAATTTAATTATTTTCTCACCATTAAACAATTTAGACATTTAACTTAAGAAACTATCAGGTTTCTTCTTTCCCATTTTATTTAAAATTAATAATATTATATTATATATAATGTTCCCAATAATAACTCATTAATATATTAGTATGATCAAATACTTTCTCATAGACAACATCAACTTTACCATAATAGCAGAACTCTGTCAATATTAATAAGGGTTTCTGCTTTCAAAGTGCCTTAATTAATTTCTGAATATTTGATATAAAATCAACAATAACTAAGATAAATGGATCCTTATTCAATATTTTAACAATATATTTAATCTAAACATTCCATAAAGGAATATCTATTAAAATTACAGCACTTGAAAGTACAACAAAAAGATATAAGTTTGCTATGGATAATATCTTTTTTAATAGATTCAATCTAATCGATTTTAAAAATGATTCATTTTATATGGTCTACCTTCATAAATGATTCCTGATTTATCTAACATCACTATATATACCAGACTATATTTATAACCAATTTCAGATCCTTTCACATTCTTTTTGTTAATTTTAGATAGTTGTCACCATACATCAAATCAAAATGCAAACTATTTAATTTGTTATATTAAATTTTGGAACAATCAGAAAATCTTATTTCTCAAATGTTTCATTATAATGTCTAAAATATAGGACTTTTTTATTTATAAGGATTTTATCCATTTTAGAATTAGATCTATACCATAAAATTCATTAAATTATAAAAAAGGATGGTAGATTATGATTAATTCAACACTGATATGATTGATCTTTAAATATATTCACTTTTATAATTGATTTTTTACAATGAGTTTCCTTGATTAATACAACATCATAAAAATACTTGATTATGAGAATTGATAATAATAATATTTCATTAGAGTGATGAAGTTAACATAAATTCTAACTATTAATTAAAGCAAGAGTATAAAAATAAAATAATACTTTGTAGATAATAGATTATTCACATTGTTAGATACATCTTTCATGATATTTCTTTATAAAATAATCGGATAACTATATAACTAAATGTACTTATAACTTGTAAATAATTTGAACTCACTTTAGATAAGTAAGATAAATGGATAATATTGCAAAATGTTCTTTCCCAAGAGTAAAAAAAAGGGACAAACATTATTATTATTATTCACTTGATTCTAATTAAACCCATCAATTATTAATGATAAATATTATTGACTTACATATTATTTATAATGAAATGATATTTACGATTATTTCTTCTCAATATTAAATATTATAAATGTTGTAATCATTTGCTAGTAATGTTAATTGTCCAAATCATAATTAACCCATCACTTATATTGATACCAAGAAAGACACACCCATCAATAATAGGGCTAAATGTTTAAATTGCATTCCTTTAAATGATGCTGTTCAATTAAAAATTGCTCTAGAAAAATTTAAGAAATTGAAAGAAGATGAAAAATAATAGATTAGAAATTATAGAAAAAACAAAATCTATGATTTCTTAGAATTCAAGAAAGTTATTCATCAACTTTCTGAATCCATTTCACAATCTCTTAATGAAATTAGTAAATAGATCAATGAAAGAATTGAAAAAATTGTTAGTGTTATTCAATAAGCATAATCAGTACAATGGTAATTTGATATTAATGAGTATTTGACCATAAGTGGATTGCAGAATATTGGATTATAATTGAGTTAGTAAGGAAATGAATTTTCTCTTATTAAAGCTGGTTACTCTGTAGTTTAAATGAAAAAAGAGTAACAATTACAGACCACTCTATCTAACTATTAAAATAATATTAAATCTATCCAAAGTAATATGGAAATACTTAAAGAATCACTAACAACTAATCTTATTATAAATGAAGAGATAGTAGGGAAAGCTCCCTAAAAAGAGAAATGCTTAGCTACAGCCTTTAATAAAGATAATTCTATAATGATAAGTACATCAGAAGAATTAATTAAGGTTTGGGCCTTCGACAATGGTAAATTAGAATTATTCCAAACATTAAAAGGTCATGATAAAGAAGTCACCTGTCTATATTTCAGTCGTAAGAATAATTGGTTCATATCTGGAAGTCGAGATAAAACACTTAGAATTTGGAAAGAGTTTAGTAATAGTGAATGGGGATGTATATAGATTTTAGAAGGAAATAGTTTTTGCATTAATTGTGTTATTATGAACTAATATGAAGATCAGATCATATCTAGTAGAGATGATAATAAAATCAAGGTATGGATGCAAGAATCCTTACTGACATCATAATAACCACAATGGAAATGTTATTAAACTCTACAGGATCATAAAAAGGATGTTTACTCTTTAAGTTTAAGCTCATCTGGCACTATGTTAGTTTCTGGTTCTTATGATAAAACTATAATTATTTATGATATGGATGATTAATAATAATGGAGACTTAAGCAAGTGATATCAAATGATTATGAAAATTGGGTACATTCAGTTTGTGTGATCAATGATAAGTTGATTGCAACTAAATTATATAATGGAGTCGTTATACTTTATCAATATATGGAATCAGTTGAATCATTCGAATAGATTCAAGAATTGGAGCTTAGTAAATCAAAGATGAGTTACTTTGATTTCTTTCACATGTTCTATAATCAGTAATTGTAATCCATTTTCTGTCGTCATCTAGATTGCATTTACATTTTATTTTAATAAACAACAGGAAGATATGGAGTTCAATAGAAAATTACAGATAATTATCGAGGTGGTAGTTTGACTGACAATGGAGAATATATTGCATTATGGAATAACAGTACTAAATAATTAGAAATAAGATAATAAGAGTGAATTGAAATATGTATAATATAATATAATATAATATAATATAATATAATATAATATAATATAATATAATATAATATAATATAATATAATATAATATAATATAATATAATATAATATAATATAATATAATATAATATAATATAATATAATATAATATAATATAATATAATATAATATAATATAATATAATATAATATAATATAATATAATATAATATAATATAATATAATATAATATAATATAATATAATATAATATAATATAATATAATATAATATAATATAATATAATATAATATAATATAATATAATATAATATAATATAATATAATATAATATAATATAATATAATATAATATAATATAATATAATATAATATAATATAATATAATATAATATAATATAATATAATATAATATAATATAATATAATATAATATAATATAATATAATATAATATAATATAATATAATATAATATAATATAATATAATATAATATAATATAATATAATATAATATAATATAATATAATATAATATAATATAATATAATATAATATAATATAATATAATATAATATAATATAATATAATATAATATAATATAATATAATATAATATAATATAATATAATATAATATAATATAATATAATATAATATAATATAATATAATATAATATAATATAATATAATATAATATAATATAATATAATATAATATAATATAATATAATATAATATAATATAATATAATATAATATAATATAATATAATATAATATAATATTGCATTTAATGAGAATAAGATACATACAAAAAATTACAAATATCAATCCACCTATTTTATCTTGGCTTCATTTTATAATATCTGATCATATATATCTATTAACTTCTATGCCAAACGATATCCTCCTATAGCTAAATTCTCTTCACAGAACTACTATGCTTATTAGACATAGTCCTTGTTGTAGCTATTGGATTAAGCAATCATTGGGTATACAAATTAGATTGCTTATCTATATCCAACATAAGTCCAAACTGATGGATTACTATTTAAATATTAATGCGTAATATACGTCATGTCTAAATTATCGTATTTCGTAATTTGATACTTTTTAATTACGTCTAATGACCACTTATTTAAATATTCATGATCACTCTAACTTAGAGGTCTGACAAGAAAAGAGTTGTTGGGACTAAAAGCAAATGCACCTGCATCCCAAAATGAATGCAAATTTACCAAGGTTCCATTCTCCAACTAAAGTTATTTATTCAATTTTACCTGCACTTTCATGAAATTTCCTCCTTAATCTCCATTGGGATAACTTGAATTCCAGAATGTAGTATCATGTAATGGTTAATGTAAGTCTCCAATAACATGGAGAAGCACTCTTAACATTTAAGCTTTAAACATTGTATGTCTATTCTTAGCTGTTTTGGTGTTTGTGAGTACTGAAACAGCTTGGTTAATTGCATAAATAGAATTAATGTTTCTTGATTAATCATCTATCTTAATCAATAAGCCGTCTGGATTTATGGGTCTGTCTGTATAATGCCAATCATTCATAAATGAAGTTCCTGTTTCCTTAATGTCATCCATCCATACTGCAGCTTCTGCAAATGTATTAGACTTGCCATCAGTGAGTGGATTTAAATCTTAAACCAATGAGTCAGCCCAAGCTAATACATCTGGACGATTGTCTTTTAAGTAGTTCTTTGCTATTTGTGCAGTCATCATGTGTCCAACATGCCACCAACATTATACTAAGTAGCTTATTGTTAGAAGAAGGAGAGCTTTCATTTAATTTTTTTTATTAATCACATTATTGGTAATTCTAAACTTAAATACTCCAATTTTTATAATTAAAAATTTTTTAAAATTGCATAATTTACCACATTATTTGAATTTAGTTTTTGGCGGCTGTTGAACATATTATAAAGAGTTTTGAGATGTATATACTTTTATTTAAAAGATCCTTATTGATTAATATTTCATCAATAAGCTATATAGCAATAATATTTTCAGATTGTACAAAATATAATTAAATTTGAATTAAAGTAATTTATAATTAGAATTATAAGATAGTATTGTTTATTTGAAATCAATATCATTATCGCTTAAATTGTTGATCTGATTGGTATTTCTTGAAAATTGGTTTGAGTCTCTTATCCTACAGTTTTATAATAAAAGGATTACTTTTTCTTACATGATAGTCGAATATTGAAAGTGCCCTTGTAATTACTCTACACCTTAGATCCTTGCATATGTTATTTCACATATCTAAATTAATTCTATTAGTACTTTGTCTGAATTGAAGAGTTTCCATTTTCTTGAATGAAATTCTAGAAAAAATTTTGGAATGAATTTTGAATCCAAGAAATTGATAAATGCATAACCCACATTACATTTATTCTATGTTACAAAGAAAATTTACAGTAAAATCAATTGGAAGATAAAAAAAATCATAATTATCTTTATGATTTATGTCAATATTCTCTAATAACATGGGCTAAGTATATTTATTTGGAATATTCCTAATCATTAAAGTGGTTCTTTAATCTCCAGGAATCTATTTAGAGTGAAAAAAATACTTAATCTAATTTAATTTGATATTGAGTAATTTGTACTTATGGTTCATATTTTCTCTTATTTTTGAACTGAAATTACTAAAAAGAAGTAGGCATAGTTTTATAAAATATATCTTCTTTATTTTATTCTAAAATAGATTAATTGATATCTTAATTATGAAAAGAAGTAGAAAGAGTTTCAGGTAATGTTGATGTGTTAGAACATATTGTTATTGATCTATTTTTCATTATTAACTAATTCTTAATATTTGTAGTAGATTGAAGATCATGTTACTTAATATGAAATGATATATTTACTTTATGTTCATCCTCTGAATCTTGTTGTTGATATTGTTTGCTTTGTGTATTTGGTTTTGGTCTGACAAACTATCCAAAACATGATGGATTAATACTAAAAGAAAGCTGCATATAAAAATAATATATTTAATATAAAGATTTTAATGAGCAAAGCTTATTTGGCTGTGAAGAATTTTAAATGGTCCGAGATGGTTAATTTACTTGCTTATGGAGTGAAGCATCCTGACACTCTTTCTTAGACTCAAAGAATTACTAGATTATATAGGTGAATCTAATAAATATTCTTAGAGCAACTATAAGGAGACATTACACATCTTAATTAGAGAATTTTAAAGGTGATCACATTAGATTTTATAATGAAATGTAAGTGGCCCAAAAAGATTTTAATAGATTATAAGAATTGAATAATAATTATGCAAGTAAAATACATTTACAAAACTAATTAGATTTGAATCAAGAATAGAAAGTAGAATTTTCATAATTAGAAAATAAATGGGTCAATTGGTTAGAGACCAATTATGATGCATTTTTATATGTTGATGAATGTAGACCATATTCAAGCACATCAACCAGATATATTGTTTATACAGATGAAGAATTGAAATTTGATCCTTTGGGTTTTTATAAATAAAGACCAGTTAATGATGGAAAATTTGATCCACATTTGCCTTATTTCAGAGATTATCCATACAATGAATCATGGTGGAATATGAATGAATCATTCCCATCAGGTAATGATTATTTAAACATATTTATAGATTTTGATGATACACCATCACAATAACATTGATTTATTATATTCCAGATAAATAAAAAAACAAAATACAAAATTCTATTTTATTATTTAATTTCCAAATACTTTTCATTTAATTATTAGAAATTCATTTAAATTGATATCTATTTTTCTTATTATAATTTTTCATATAAATGGTATTGAATTTAAATATTAATATAATATAATAATATAAATTGTGATTAAACATGTTTAATAAAAGAAAGATTCAAAAAAAAGATGATGTTTTAAATGGCATTTAAGTTAATGAATAAGAAGAAATAAAAGAACCTTAAATTTAAAAGAAAAATAAAATTGAACAAACAGATAAATAAATTATATTACCATTATTAGAAGAAACTAAATATAAAGCAGGTTTTGTATTATAAAACTAAAATAACTTTGCTGTTGAAAAAATTGCACCTGAATCAAAACCATATTAAAATGAAATTGCTGAAACCCTTTAAAGATTAAAATCTATTCATTCTATTGATGATGTCAAAAAAGGATAAGTATTACCTCCAAAGAAAAATAATTCATTGAATGCTCCTATTGCCATGCCATCAAATGTTAAATTTTCATGCACTTATGATTTTAATCCAATGTTATGTAAAGATTATCATGATACTGGTTATTGTACATTTGGAGATTCTTGTATTTATATTCATGATAGAGGTGATTATAAATCAGGATGGGAATAAGAAAAAGAATATTAAGAACAATTAAAAACAAGAAGAATGGGTAAATAAGAAAAAGAAGATCTTGAATTTAAATAAAAATTAGAAGAATATTCATTTCCTGAAACCTGTAGTATTTGTTAATAATAATTAAATAAACCTGTTCAAACTAAATGTAATCATTTCTTTTGTGAGAAATGTGTTATTACTTAAAAAAAGTGTCCTGAATGTGGAAAACCTACTGATGGAATATTCCATTCTGGTGTCAAAATTATCTAAGAATTAAAAAATAAAAGAGATAAATTCATTGCAGAATATAAATAATAAGAAACTAAGAAATAATAAAGATTAAGTGAATGTGATTGGATGATTTGATAATTATATTAAATTTAATATATAATTAATCCCTAAAAAATAGGATTCTCATAATTATATACTTCTATCATGAATGTAATAATAATATAGCTATTTAATTATTTGAAAAATATAGATAATTAATAAATGAAATCTGATTAAAATGTACATATTCATAATTTCATAAATACTAATACTATTATACAAAAATATTCTATCATCCTTATTTAATTTCTAAATCCATCGATTTTCTTAAAAGACTTATTTTTATATGTAATTTATTATTATCATTTATTTATTTTTTATTACAGAATTTATTCAGTTCACTTTATTCAGTAATAATTATTAAATACAAAATTTTATATTGGAATATAAAAATATTTTTTTTTTAAACATACAAATTTTTGTTAATTGTTTAAACAATTCAACTTTTATGATATAAATTAGATGATATATATAGATATAATAAAATAATTTGGGTAAAGTTTTACAGTTAAATGGTAAATTTTACAAATTCTGTTTTATACTAAATACGTTTATCCGCAACAAGTAAATTTTAATAATAACCTTTGAATTGATGTGATTGTTATAAATTGGTCTACAAAGTGATTTATTTATACTTATTTGTTGAAATTACTTAAGGAATTTCTTGATTTTTAGTAATTGTGAAAATTCATAAAGGAAAATGAAATTTAAAAATCCACGTGCAAATTAGGCTATTTAAAATTTCTAATATTCCTAGTCTATTGCTACTTAATGAAAGATTATAAGATGCTTTATGTGATATCAGCATTTTAATGGTTTTTCTTCAAGTTTGAAATTTATTTGAAGGAATAAAAAAAAAAAGACATGATGATGACATTTATGTCTATTTAAGAAGTGAATAAGGGTATAGTTGATAAAATTATAATATAGAAAAAAGTGAAAATCAATTTCTTGCAAGATTTTATTGCATAGTTCCCTCCAAATATGCAAGTTATTATTTTGCATTTTTGATAAAGAGTTCAAGGTTCCAAGCAACACATTTAAGATCTGTTATTTCCTTGTTTTATCTTCTATTTTCTGATTATCTATTAAATTAGTCTTCTTCATCCCATCCATCACATTCATAAGAGGATTCATCTGGTGAAATATATTTATATATTTTCTTCTGTTTCTATTATTTACAAAAGCATCCTTTCTCTTTCTTTTTTATTTTCTTAGCAATTCCTAATCCTTTTTATTGATTTAATGTTGAGTTATTATCATCAATGAGTAAGTTCTAAATTGAAGCTACCTGAGTCATTTAATAAATATTTATATAAAAAATATTAACTTAAAAACGACAATTGGTTTCATTATCTACCTTAATTTAGCTATCCGTTTTAGAAATCTCCATACTGCCATATATAGAATTTATCATTTAAGAGTTCTTTAACCAGGATTAAATAATAAGGTTTTATTCTACAACTTATAAATGTGCAAATCTTCATTGAAATTCTAATTAAAAATTTTTTTCTGTTATTTGACTTTCCAATTAATATTTTATATTTTCTAAATGTAATCTGACAATGTTTTAATAATAACTTATATAATAATCAAATATTAAGTTCATAAAAATGGAAACCCTCTAAAATTTTCATTTCCCTTATTTTATCCAAAATAATTCTAAAAATTATTCTAGAATTATTATCCTTATTGCTACTATTACTGAGATTGTTATTATTAAGATAAACTCATTAGTTCTACTTTATAGATATTAAATTACATTAAATCAATGCCTAACTATTCTATTATACCATGAAATTAGAATCCATATGTTATGGTTATCTTTAAAATTGATTATTACATTATTTCTTTATAAAACCATTATCATATTATGAAATATCTTATTTAACTAATTATATAATGCATATATATATACTTGATTGCAATTGTTATTCTTATTATTATTGGGTTTTCATAATTTTTTCTAAAAATGAATTATGCTCTTAGAGTTATTTAGGATCCTTCTATTATCCAGGTTCTAAATGGCTTATTGAAATATGATACTATTTTGATTTAATTGTTAAAGATTCAAGAGATTATTAAACTGTTAATCAACATGATTATCTATATTTAAATATAAATTATTACTTGGTTCTTATTAAGGAATTTAAGTCTATGGTGGCACCTACACTCCTACTAGTTATTGTACTGTTTATTGATTTTAGGATTAATTCATGTTAGTAATCAAAGTTGCTAAGAGGTATGACAAAGTATCTATTTTTCTTTCATCTGTCTCTCTAATTCTTTTGATTTCCTTTAAAAAAATATGGATTTAGAATAGATTACTTGCCATAATAATTTATTTTCATTGATTAAATGATCATTTTAAGTCATGATTAATATCAATGCTTTTTGTAATTCATGTTACTTTCCCTTAATGCCTAACATTTCATTAAGAAAAAATTAATAATCATTTTTTAGCTTAGACATATCTACTTCCATTGAATTATTGGCTATTATAAATGAGAAATAATTTTACAATTCTAACTTGAATTCTAATTTCTTTCATCAAATTACTCAACCTATTCTCCTTACTTTCTCTTAATCTCACACAGTAAATGCCTTTTTGACATAGGAATTAATGTTTACTTATTTCCTCTCTAAAAATATTTATGTCTAAATTCATTATCTCCCCCTTCATTTTTCATTTTATGAAAATCATTCATATTCAATTATCTTACAAAAGAAGCATAATTATTATGCTTAAAGTGGTTTGGCAATACCTAAACTATTTATGTTATAGTACTTTCTCAGCCAATTCATTGACATTTTTTACAACGAATGCTGTGCCCTCCTCATTCCAAGATATTATGTCATTATAATCAGGATTCTAATTAATTTATAGACAATATTAGTATACTTCTAAAATGTCATAAGTTTTAATTAAAAAAGAAGGAGTTGATGCCTTTTATTTAATATTTTGTTCTTCTTTTGCTCTATCCATAAAAAATAATTAAATATGATTTTTAGAAATTTCGATAAATCAAGGGATTGTTAGAATTTCTAAGAATAATCTTAATCTAAACTATTACTTTATATGTGCAATTTAGAATATACATATTTCTAGTTTTATTAAGATCAAAGGAAAGAAAGAAATTTATTTAAAACTTACATATTGTAAATTATTTTTTGGATAAATACATAAATTTAATATTGTGTTTTCACATAAACATTCCATAATTTCTAGCATAAGCCATAGGTGGTAACTTTGGATGTTCCTAAAATATAATAAAAATAAATAGATACCACAGCATCGAATTGAACAAACTTAGGTTTCATTTCACCTCCTCTAAAAATAATAAATGCTCCCTTATTCTTCATTTGATCACAATAATTTGGAGCCGAGAATATGGTAATGACTCTACCATCTGCTTCTACTTCATAACCTTGATCCTTCATTTCATGTGATCTAACCAAGAGAGCTTTTATTTTTATAGATATCTCATACATAAACCATTTTCATTTAAGAATTTATGAGCAATATCAGGTCCAAAGGAGATAGAAATACCTCTTTTACTTGGATGTCTTCCATTTTATTTAATAGGATCACTCCATAACATATCAGCCATAGGACCTCCTTCAGGTATATCTCTAAAACGATTTAATTTTTATAATTCACTAATAGTAACTCCATCATTTGAGAATAATCCCTATAATATAAATAGATCATCTTACTCCATGAACAACCATTACTTATTTTGATAGAGTATAAGCTAATGGTAAATAGTTGAAAACAGTTTAGAACAATTCATAAACTTTGTCATCATATTTATGTTTGACTTCACCTTCAAATCCATACATTTTGTTCATATTTCTACTTTCATGATTACCTCTTGTTAAATGCATAATGTCTGGATTGCAAACTTTCCATGCAAACAGAGTCATTATCACTTCAACACTCCAAGACCCTCTATCAACAAAGTCTCCATTAAATAGATAAGGTCTTTGAACTGATGGATTACCATTTATTTTAAATATGTTTAATAGATCAAAGAATTATCCATGTGTATCTCCACAAACAGTAAATTCAAGATCTCTATAATATAAATGAATAAATATTTACTTAGGAACATCATATTCTACAACATTTTATTGAGATTTTAATATTTCTCCAACTTTTTGTAATATCATAACTGCATATTTTTTATGCAATTTCTTTTAATCTTTATAATGATTCATTAATTTCTCACACCTTATAATAATCTATAAAATATTACCATTCTGGTGTAACTTCACTGATATCATTGTCAATTCTTGGTCCATCATACCCTTATTCAACAAAGATATCCTTAATGTCAATTGGCTCACTAGATTCATCTGGTCTTTCTATGGATTTTGCAAATTCTCTTTCATAGATTGCCTATTTGATTTATTTAAGTTTTGCTTAAATATCGGCATCTTTTCCTTATGTAAGTTAGTCAGCCTATGCAAAATTATTAATTTATTACTCTTTTGAACTCTTTTCTAGCATCGTCAAACTTCCCTAATAACAAATAAGCTGATCCTTTTCTATAATATGCCTTAATGAATCCAGAATCCTCTTTTAGAATCTCATCAGCATCTATAATAGCCAATCCATAATTTTCCATTTTGATATGTGCAAATGCTCTATTTGATAGACAAACAAGTCTTTGATTACCTAAGAATAAATACTAATTAATAATTACCATTAGCTTTTTCAATAGCAGAAGTATAGAATTCAATAGCTTTTTAGAAATTACTCAATTTAAATTATTCATTTCCTAGTTCTTTAAGTTTTTCAGGATCATGTTAATTTGGAATCATTAATTCTAATCTATAATATATAAAAAAAGAGAGAAATATTTAATAATTTGAAACAATCTTGCATTAAATTAAATATAATAATAGGATCTAATTTTGAATAGATAATTTAAATATTAAAAATAAAAAGAAAACTTGTAATTTTTTATTTTGATAAACAATTTGTAAATTTTTGTTTTAGAATCTAAAGTATAATATATAATTTTGCAAAGAGAATTGAGTCCAAAGTAAATAGTATATATTAAATAATAAATAATTGAATATGAATATATATTCTTCAAGTCAATAAGATTAAATTCCATCACCTGATAATTTGAGTTAAATTAGTTGGAGTAGAATTCATTAGAGTAGTGAATAGATATTAGAAAGGTAATTCATTTGAGAATATGATATAAAAAAGATCAAAAAAGATTCAGAAAAGACAACCTTAGGATGTTTAATAGAAATGGTTTTCAATTTAGAAAATATCAAGTTGCAAGTTTGATATTTCTGAAAAGAACGATATAGATTTGAGAGATTAGAAAATTTATGAATTTGATTATCTAAAATTAGATTAAGATCTGTTATCCAAAAAATGTCCAATCATTGTAAATATGTACATTAATTAATAGATTGAAGATGTAAGGTCAAAAAAAAAATATCAAATTAAACCAATTTCAATTAAATCTGAAATAATAGAAGTATTTATATAGAGTAGGAATTATTTTAGAAATTATTTAGTTTAAACAATAAATTTATACTTACTCCTGAAAATATTTACAGCTATTCAGCATAGACTTAAAAGATTGATGATTTGGCTAAAGAAATAAGTATATATTTTTAATACAATAAAGAAATTTATCACATTTCCTTCTAATTAATATTGTATTAATATTGTCGTAAAACAATTCTCCATTTCTTAGATGAATTGACAAATAAGCAAATATAAATAATATTCTTAGATCTAATTTAAGGATTGATATCTGCTTAGGATAATTAATTAGTCTTAAAATAAATAACTTTAGATTCTATTTTATATTTTGAAGATTCTAAATCATTTAAATTAAATGATTACACTGATGCAATAATTGGAAATAATAGAATGAATTTTAAAGATTTAGGTTTTTGTTTAGCTTAAATCTTATAATTTAAATACTATTCTTCAAATCAAATAAAAAAGCCTTAAACAATTAATCAAATTGAATGGTTAAAATTGTAAATTGAGGATCCTTTCTCTTCAATTGCATTGTATTTGATTTTGAATGAAAAACCAATAGAAGAAATAATGAATTTATTGTAATAAATTGAATGCTGATCTTCAAAATAAAATATTAGGATAATCTCAAATTATAAATATTAATTATGTTTATTTTAACCTAATTTCTATTTGTTTTTTCTTATGAAATTACATGGACTAATTATTCCTTTGCCTTTCCATAATTTATACCATTAATTGCTGAAAAGACAGTTTTTTCAAGAACGTTTGAGGAATTTGGATAGATTTTGTAATCACAATATTTTAATATATGTAGAAATATATCAATAGAATATAATGGAGACAATTAAGAATAGATTTGTAAATTTGATTATTAATCTATGGAATTTGAGAGATAACCTGAAAGTTTGATAGCTTTGGTAAGTGATATGCAATAGATTGATATTGATATATTAAAAACAGAAGAAATTTAATAAGGATTTTCAGATGAATTAATTTCATATGCAATATAAAATTGGAGTGTGATTCTATTATAAAAAAATGGAACAATTCATCATATGTATTATAATATTGGTACAAATTTTACAAATTATACATCTCATAAATTATAAATTATCATAGATTCAAATACAAATTAATAGATTTTAGCAGATAAAGATAATTATTATTATGTAGATAATTAATAACTTATAAAATTTAAAATTAAAGATGGAATTTTAGAATAATTTAAAATTCCAAATTGGACTAAAGTAAGTGGACATTTTATAATGTTTATCAAATAAAGTTATCTCTATTTAATAAATGGAATTTATGGAATACATATTTATGAATTACATAATAATGTTATTATATAAGTGAATAAATTAAATATTGAAGTATATTTAAATTTAATTTAGGAATTTTAAAAAGATAAGAATTTGATTGATTATGCAATAGAAAATGATTGGTTATATTTATTAGATTATGAAAGTGGAGTTTATCGCTTTAATATTACAACAATGTAATTAGATTAGAAATTCTTTATTGCTCATAAGGGATGTAAAATAATATCAATAAAAAATAATCAACTTATATTAATTCAATAAAATCTAATGCATTCAGAAGTTTATGAAGGTATAATTATAGATAATGATTGGATCATGATTAGAAAGTATATGGCTGTAAAACAAAATATTAAGAATATTTAATAATTCAATAATTTTGCTTTATTAATTAGTAATCCAATTAATAATATGTATTAAAAGAATCTATTAGATAATTATAGTAATCCTAATATTTCTAAAGGGTAATTAATTTATGAATTAATGTAGTACTAATTTTTATTAAATGGAGTTTTTGGGAATGAATGAATTGAATGAGAATTATATAGTTGGTATCTATAAATATGGTGTTGCTATTTATTTTACATAAGAAAGACCAGCCAAAATATTTTGTTAAGCTAAATTAAGTTAATAAAATAGAGTTACAGTATATTTTCATATAAATTAATTGGCAGATTCGTCTAAATAGTACAAATTGTCTTAATAAAAATTAATCTGATGTTTTGAATTATTGCCAAAGTAGACTAGATTATGTATTTGATATCCATGGTGTCCTAATGTCTCCATATTAGGAAGATCTATATATATATTTATGCATTATTGCTTTTTCAATAGTTATTGGTCTATTCTTGGCTATATTCTTTGTAATTAGAAGATATCAATTGAAAAAGGAGAAGATTGATCATTTAAGAAAAAGTAGAAGGAGTTTTTCATATTGATTGAAAATATGAATTCTTTAATTTATTTTATTTTAGCTTATAGAAGGATTTATTATTTATTAAATAATGTAATCAACATATACTTAGAATCAAAGTTCATAAGATTGGAAAACAAAAAAAGTAGATAATTTTGTAGTCGTCAATATGAAATTAGGAAAGGGATAATTTGGAACAGTATATCGTGGACATTATAAGGATGATTAAACAAAATAAGTAGCAATAAAGACAATCCCTATGCATGTAATAGAGTCTATTTTAATTATTTTGTATAGGTTGTTCAAAATAGTGAATAATTGTAGTAACACATTAAAAGAGAGATTTCTATTCTAACAAAAATAGATCATCCTAATATTGTCAAATTGATTCATGTTACAAAAACAACTTCTAATTTGTATATGATTTTAGAATTCTGTAAAGATGGAGATTTGGCTGAATATCTAAATAAAAAATTAGATAAAAGATTATCAGAATTAGAAGCTGTCATATTCTTTAAACATGTTATAAAAGGATTTGAAATCTTACATTAAGAAAAAGTTATTCATAGAGACATTAAACCTTCAAATATCCTTTTGAATGATGGAGTGGCAAAAATTGCTGATTTTGGATTCGCAAGAATTATTGAATCAGAAATAGATAAAATGAATCTTAGTAGAGTAGGTTCTCCTATATATATGGCTCCATAAATTTTAGAAGGTACACATTTTACTTCTAAATGTGATATTTGGTCTATTGGAGTTATGTTTTATGAATTATTATATGGAGTGACTCCTTGGATTGCCAATGGATAATGTGAATTATTAGAAAAGATTACAACTTAACCTCTTTAATTTCCAGAAATTCCTGTTAGAAGTTAAAAAGTTAAGAATTTATTAAAACGTATGTTAACTGTAAATGAAGCTGATCGCATCAATTGGGAAGACTTATTTACAAATGAAATCATTGTAATAGATGAAAATTAAATTCATTACAATATGTAATAAATGGAAAAAGAAAAAGATAGATTAATGAGATCAATAAGTCTTAATAAAATATACATTAATTAAAATTTGATTCTTGGATATATGAAGGATATTAATAAAATTGAAGAAGAATAATCAGATGCTAAATTAGCTGGTCAATAACCTGTTTATAATGATATATTTTAATAATATAATGCTGAGTCTGAAGAAGCAAAAACAATTTAAAAATTAAATACTATATGCAAATATGAAAGAAATTTAGCATTCTTTTATAGTTTCCTTATTTAAGGTTTGTTTTCTATGTTATAATAAAAGGTTATGCCTATATCTATTGAATTATGTTTTCAACTTATTTTCTGTATTTCCAAAAATCAACTTATTAAAATGGAAGAATTATATAGAGAAATAAGCAAATCTCAAAATCCAGAATATGAAATATACATGAGATCTTAAGAATTTAAATAAATGTGCAAACATCTTTAAATGGATATTGATTAAGCTATGAAATTCTTTGTTGAAATTTTAAGAAAATGTTTAAGTCTATAAAATTAAGCTAAATAAATTGTTCTTAATGAATAACCAAAAGAATTTTACTAATAATATTTATGCATTTTAGATAATAATTTGACTTTGACAGATTAATTTCAATAAATTTATTATGGTACTGTGAAATTAGTCTTGGATAAACTAACATCTGAAACTGTAGAATTAATGAAACTAAAGTTTTATTTAAATATCTGTTTGAATCCCAAAGTGATTTTTACAGATTATAATTATGACTTTAGTAGGTTTTATGAAGAAATTCAATATGCAACTATTGAAGATTGGAAAAAAGCCCTTAAAAAGTTCAATTGAAATCAGATATATAATAAATATTAGATTTTCAAATTGTATTTATGATTTAAATTTCTTATCAAAATGTGGGTAATCTAAACATATATCTTTTTCATTAATCATTTTTAAAATTTCTAATTACATAAATCAATTCCTATATCTACTAAAAGGATGTAAAAAAATAAATATAATAAAATGGAATTATTACTATTATTTCTAATTAAAAATAATATATTATGATTCTCTTACAAATTTTAAAAGAATTTTTCTTTTAATTTTTGAAATGTAGATTAAAAACTTTGATGATAATATATTAGGATTAATGTTATTTGAATGAGACATGTCATTTTGTAATTTATAATAACTTAAGTCTACACCTATAAAGTCTTCAAATTATAATTTGTTACATTACTAAAAAAGAAAATTTATTCAATGATATGCATGTCATATAATCAATTACTATCAATAAATTATATAACATGTATAAGCTGAACAGATTTAATTTTTGATAGGATTTCTGATTCAAAAAAACTCAACTTGAAGTCTGTTTACATTATTGGGAATGGACAGAGGATTTATTACTATAGAAGAGGAGATTGATTAATTGAATTGTAATTCTAATTATTAAATATATATATTTACAATAATATTTTACTAATTAAAATTTCAATCTTATATTGCGAATAAATAATGTGTAGTATATTATTGTAATAACTTAATAATTTTTGAAAATACAAACAGTAAATAATATGAATTAATTACTTAAAATAGAAAGAAAGGGGTTCTTATTGATGATTGTATATGACAAAAATTAATTATAAACATTGAAATTAGATATTTATAATTCTTTAAATATACCAGCATTTTTTAAGAATTTTACTCTATTAATTTTTAGGAATTAAGGTTATATAATTAGAATAGAAGAAAACATCTTCTCTAATGGAATTTATTAAGAATTTTGTTAATTTATAAAAAAAAAGTTTTTTAGATAATGTTCTCAAATAATATCAATATTTAATATAAATTTATCAAAGAATTTAGGTTAAAATTGTATTTCTATCTATAAATCTCATTTTCGAAAAAATAATAGTATATTCAAATTATAATGAAATAATGTGAGTAAGTTAAGAAATAAGATAAAAAATAATCAAAATACTTATTATTTAAAAATTTTCTTATTTATATAAGTAATACTTGTAATAATTCAATTATATATATTAGTGTAGAATGAGAGTTCCTAATACATTATAATTACATTACTATTTTAATGATTCATTAATTAAATAAAGTGATTCATGAATTTAATTAAATGAATCTGAATTGCATATTTAAAAATAAAATTTGAAAATCAAAATATTAATATTTAATTGATTTATATGGATAATTGTGTTTAATAAAATTGTGAAGAAAATCAATTGTGTGACAAATAACATTGTAATTAATAAAAAGATGCTTAATAACAATTAGGTTCCAATACTAATTGTTGTGAATCTGAAGAGTAAATCAAAAATAATGTAAAACAAAGATATGGAGAAATATGTGAACAAAAACTATCAATAAATTCAGGTTGTTGTAGTACTTCTGGTTGTGGAACTATAGATTATGCTTTATTTGCAGAAAAATATTAAAATTTGTAAGGATATATTCCAGAAGCTGACTTAGGATTAGGATGTGGAATTCCAACTGAATTTGCAGAGCTTAAAAAAGGAGATGTTGTACTTGATTTAGGTTCAGGAGCTGGAAATGATTGTTTTATAGCAAAAGCATAGGTTGGTGAAAGTGGAAGAGTTATAGGAGTTGATATGACACCTAGTATGATAAGAAAAGCTTAATTAAATTCAGATAAATACAATATTAGAAATGTTGAATTTAGATAAGGTGATATTACAGATATACCAGTTTTAGATAATTATGTTGATGTTGTTATTAGTAATTGTGTAATCAATTTGGTACCTGATAAAAGAAAAGTATTTTCAGAAATCCATAGAGTCTTGAAATAAAATGGTCACTTCTCTATTAGTGATGTTCTATCAACTGGAGATTTACCTTTAGCTATAAGATAAGCATAAGAATTGCATATAGGTGGTGTTTCAGGAGCCCTTAGAAAAGATGTATATTTAAAAACTCTTGAAGAATTAGGATTCACTGACATCAAAATTAAAAAAGAAAAAGTTATTGATTTCCCTGAAGAATTGATGTTACAGTATGTATCTAAGGAAGTATTAAATGAATTTGAGAATAGTGGTACCAAAATTTTAAGTGCAACCATTTTTGCAAGAAAAAAATGATTAATTATAAGTTTTATACATTAATAAGATAAGAAATACCTATAATATATATATAGATTATATAAAAACATATATATATTGATTTTATGATATTTTGAATTGAAGAAATAAAACAATTTAAATCATCAATAGTATTTTATTTTATAATTCTAAATCCTTTTTTAATAATATTATATTTTTTTGTTGCTTTTTTATTCTTCAAACATTATAATCTATGCTTAATCAAATATTAAACAATACAATGATATATAATTTATTAATAATAGAAATATCTAAATAACTAAAATAGAAAGAATACATTTATAACAAAGATTGAAGTAAAATTTAATGCAAGCACAAAATGAAAAAACAAATAAATACGAAAGTCTAATTATTATATGAATTTATAATATATCTATGATCATAGGGATACCTATTTGTTATTTATTTAATTAAATACTTTATAATTCAACTTTTTTTTCTTACATAGAATGATTATCAGATCTCTTTAACCTGATATTCATTCTAATGATATTATCTCATTCAATTGATTTATATATTCTCATTATTTATAATGAAAGAAATAAATTATAAATGTTCAAAACTTTATAGCACTGAGCTTCATAATAATTATTCAATTACATGATTTTTGATCTAATTAATACATGGGCATACTACTTTGAATAAATAAATCATCAACTTTTTAGAAATGACATTTTTTAATTTTAGGAATTTAGAACCACTTTTCTAGAATATAAGATAAAGGCTAGTATATATAGTTTTAGTATCTCTATTATGCAATTTCGTATATTACTACTCTTCTAAATTTAACTTTCATTAATTCTTCATCCCATTCTACATACCATTCTACATCTCATTCTTGAAAACATATTTTCTTTAAAAGGTTCTTGATTTTCTTTAAAAATCATTTATAAATTGAAGTATATCGATAATCTCATGATTGATGATGATATATCTGTATGAATATAAGTATTTAAGTTATGATTTTTAGTAAGTTTGAATGAAAAGATGTAGACACTTAAATAATTATTTTGAATATGAATTTGATGATTCAATGAATTACATTACAAGTTAGAGTTTAAAAAATCATTAGGAGTGTTAATTTTAATTAATTTCTTTTTTAAATTTGTGGAATCACTATACATAGTATTGTTTTTATCATAAATATAATTAATTATCAGAATTTCTTTGATTGATAGTATAAAGCCTTTTAGGAATTTCATTTTTTCATCAAAAATATAAATTAATGAAAACAGATGTTTAAGCGGAAAATTAAGCTCTAACAAATGGAAATGGAACTAATACATAGCCATAATAAGAACCAATGGTTCCATATTTTGAGCTACTTAGGTATGCAAGTCCAAAAGACAAATTTTTGATGTTTATTGGTGGGTTTGCGGCATTTTGTAATGGAGCTGCATTTCCAAGTTTTTCTATCATCTTTGGTGATATGACAGATTCTTTTTCAGAAGCAGGAGATGAGATGGTTCGTCAAGCAGGATTGAATGCTATGTAAAATATATTAAAAATAAATATAGATATTTCGTTATTGTGGCTGTTGGAACAATGTTAATGTCATTCATAATGTTTGCAACTTGGATGATAACTGGTGAAAATTAAAGTATAGAATTTAGAAAAAGATACTTTACTGCAATTCTTAAATAAGAAATTGGTTGGTTTGATACAATAAATCCAAATGAATTGAATAGTAAAGTGGCAAATGAGACCTTTGCAGTGTAGGGAGCCATAGGAGAAAAAGTTCCAACATTTATTATGACATTCTCGATGTCATTCTTTGGCTTCTTAATTGGTTACATTTAGTACATATTATATAATAATAATTTTTTAGTGGTTGGTAATTAGCTTTAGTTGTAACAGCCACTCTACCAGCAATTTCAATAGCTACAGCTATATTTGCAATAATTATTTAAACTTCTGAGAATGCAACTTAAAAAGCATATTCTGATGCTGGAGCATTAGCAGAATAAGCAATTAATGCAATTAAAACAGTAAAAATGTTAGATGGTGAAGATTTTGAAGTTGAAAAATACAAAACTCATCTTCTTTAAGCGACTGCAACAACTATTAGTTATCAATTTGGTGTAGGTATAGCTTTTGGATTTTTATGGGCAGCTATGCTTTGGGCTTATGCTCTTGGTTTTTGGTATGGTGCTAAGTTAATCTCTGATTAAGTATTTAATCTATTTATATTCTATAGACTTTAAATCATAATATGGGAACCGTTTATACAGTAGGAGATGTGATGATAATATTTTTTGCTATTTTGACTGGTGGATTCTCATTAGGTTAAGCTGGTCCTTGTGTATAAAATTTTGCTAAGGGAAGATAAGCTGCTGTTAAAATGTTTGCCATCTTAGATAGAAATCCTAAGATTGTTAATCCTATTAATCCAATAAAATTAACATCTTTTAATGGAACCATTTTATTAAAAAATATTTAGTTTAGTTATCCAAATAGACCAGATCAAAAAATATTGAAAGGATTAACCTTAAATATACCTGCTGGTAAGAAAGTAGCTTTAGTAGGAGAGAGTGGTTGTGGTAAATCTACTGTGATGTAATTGATTGAAAGATTTTATGATTGTGAATAAGGAGAAGTATTATTTGGTGGAGCTGATGGAATTAATGTTAAAGATATAGATTTAATTGATTTGAGAAGTAGAATTGGTCTTGTTGGATAAGAACCTGTATTATTTGCAACAAGTATCAAAGAGAATTTATTGTATGGTAAAACAGATGCTACAGAATCTGAAATGATAGATGCTTTAAAGAAAGCTAATGCTTGGGATTTTGTATCTAAAATGGATAAGGGATTAGAGACTTATGTTGGTATTGGAGGAGGTTAATTAAGTGGTGGATAGAAATAGAGAATTGCTATTGCTAGAGCTATCTTAAAGAGACCATAGATATTGTTACTTGATGAAGCTACTAGTGCTTTAGATAGAACTAATGAAAGATTAATTTAAGAAACATTAGATGAAGTATCAAAGGGAATTACAACAATTGTTATTGCTCATAGATTAAGTACAATTTAAAATGCTGATTTAATCTATGTTATTGATAATGGTGTTGTTGTTGAAATGGGAACTCATCAAGAATTAATGAATATGCATGGAAAATATGAAATATTGGCTAAAAATTAAATTCAAGCATAACATTAAGAAAATGATTCTGGATCTTCAAGTTCTGGTCCTTCATAAAAGAATCTTTAAGATTAATAAATAGGTTCTTAAAGATCAGTCAAAATTAAAATGAATATGGTTGATTAATAAAATATAGCTCTTGCTGTTAAATAAGAAATTGATAGATTTAAAGATTTGGAAGTACCAGAATTAGTCAAAAAAGTTTCTGGTTAAGGTCATCATCATCACCATCATCATCATAAAAAAAATGAAACAGATTTAGAAGCCTAACCATTACCTAAAAAAGAAGAACCTAAATAAGAAATTGATGCTTAAATGGGTAGATTATTTACTTACAATTCTGATGAGAAACCATAATTTTTCATTGGTATCATAGCAGCTTTAGCCAATGGATGTACATTCCCAGTATTTTCTTTATTCTTAGCTGAAATGATCACTGTTTTAGTTGAATCTAATCCTTCATTTGCTGATTATAAATGTTCAAACACATACAATAATCCCACACCAGAAATTTGTTAACTTTTTAAAGATGATTTAAAGGAAGAAGTAAAAACTAAAGCAGATAGACTTGCTCTTTGGTTTTTCTTAATTGGAGTTGCTGCTTAAATATTATGGACAATTTAAATGTATTTTTTGGCATATGTGGGAGAGAAATTAACTTGTAAATTAAGATTAGATACATATAGAAAATTATTAAGAATGCCTATTCCATATTTTGATATTCCAAAAAATAATGCAGGTACCTTGACTAGTAGATTATCTGTAGATTGTAAATTGATTAATGGTCTTACTTCATCAATTTTAGGTATTAATATATCAAATGTTGGTGCTTTAATTTGTGGATTGGTTATTTCATTTGTTGCCAGTTGGTAAATGACATTAATTATGCTTGGATTGGCTCCTTTATCATATATTGGAGGAATATTATAAGCAAAATTCTTATAAGGTTTTTCAGATCTTACTGATGAAGCATATAAAGATTCTGGTAATTTGATAATGGAAGCTGTAACTAATATAAGAACAGTTGTATCTTTTGGAAATGAATAAATTATTCTTGGAATTTATTCAAAAAAAGTTTAACTTCCATTAATGAAAGCAAAAGAAAGAGGAATTTATGCTGGTTTAGCTTTTGGATTTTCATAAATGTAAATGTTTATAATTAATGCAATTGTTTTTTATGTTGGAGCTATTCTTTGTAGAGATGGAGTAATTACAATTGAAGGTATGTTTAAATCAATACTTGCTATAACTTTTGCCACTATGAGTGCAGGAAATAATGCTGCATTTGCAGGTGATATTGGAGCAGCTAAAAATGCAAGCAAGAATATTTTTGAAATTTTAGATAGTGAAGATGAATTTTAAAGAGAAGAGAGATTAAAAAAATAAAAACTTACTAAACCAGTTTAAGGAGATATTCATTTTAATAATCTTACATTTAAATATAATGGAAGAGATAAAAATGTATTTGAAAATTTAAGTTTAACTGTTAAATAAGGATAAAAAGTTGCATTTGTAGGACCATCTGGTTGTGGTAAATCTACTTTGATGTAAATGTTAATGAGATTTTATGAACCTGATTAAGGTATAATCACTATTAATGGTATTGATATCACAGATTATGATATCAGATATATTAGAAGGCAATTTGGTATTGTTTCATAAGAGCCAGTTTTATTTAATGGCACAATAAGAGAAAACATATAATATAATCTACCATCTATTACTATAGAATAAATAGAAAATGCATCAAAGAGAGCCAATGCTTATGATTTCATTACAAAGAATTAATTTGAAGAAACTTAAGTGGAATAAAAAGGAAATGAAAAATAAAGAGGATAAGGATTTGAAAGATAAGTAGGACCAAAAGGAGCTTAAATCTCAGGAGGTTAAAAATAAAGAATTGCAATTGCTAGAGCTATACTTAGAGATTCAAATCTATTATTACTTGATGAAGCCACTAGTGCTTTAGATGCTGCCAGTGAATAATTAGTATAGGATAGTTTAAATAAACTAATGGAAGGAAAAACAACTGTTGCTATAGCTCATAGAATTTCAACAATAAAAGTAATTCATTTATAATATCCATTAGGACTCTGATGTTATCTATGTTTTTGAAGATGGTAAAATTGTTGAAGAAGGTAATTACTAAAAATTGATTGGTCTTAAAGGTGCATTCTATAGACTAGAATAAGGAATTGCTAAATGAATTTTTTGTTAAATATTTGTTATATATATATAATTGAAATTTTGTTATATAATTATAAGATTGTTTTCTTTAACTAGAATACAAAAAAAAAGTAATTAATTTTCATTACATAAAAACCTCAACAACCATTTCTTCAGTCAATTCTTCAAATAAATAATCTGCTATCTCCATCAACACTTCTGAGTATTCTTGTGTAATTTATGACCATTTTCTTTCTCCTTCTTATAACTAATCATAACTCTTAATATTATACTTCTATTTATAGACAATTCTATATTCTCTCTTCATTTATGTAAGCCAATGAATCATTTGCTTGACATTCTTACATTATTATAAGTTATTCATAATTTAGTTGTCTAACTGATATCACTGGTATCTCATCTGATAATAATCCTAATTATAATATTTATTTAATATACCACACAGAGTTTTTGACCAATCAAATACTTTCTATCTTGCTTTCTCTAAAATAATCGTTATGTCTTCTATTCCATAACAAACTCTTTAAGAAATATTGGTTTCTATACACCATGGATAAGGAATTCCTTCATCTTAATAGAATGGTCTCAAAGTATTCAAGGCTTCATTGAAAGCATCAAATATGGCCTAGTTGTGAATTTTTTCATACTAATTTTGAGTTTCCATAATTTGTTCTATGATAGATTTCTTTTATAACTTATTTAGTAAAGTGGTTAAATTTCTTGATGATCTTCGAAATCATCCTACCCATGTAATTATCTCAATCTGTTTATGGGTTTTCTACCATACGGAGTGTTCATTTTCTTAAGAAATTCATCCTAATTACTTTCTATTTTCATATATTTAAATATTTACCTAAAATTGCATAACACATTAAATTTATAAAATTGTTTATTACTCCCAAATTTGTAAGTATTCCAGCATTAGTTTAATAAGCATATTATTAAATTAATTCTATTTTATTCAAACTATTAGATGCTTCATCTATTAATTATTCAATAATCTTTTCTGTTTCTTCTTCTACTTACAAAGCTTAATTCAAACCATAGATTTAAACCTATGGTTCTCTATAATCTGTTATTATTTATTTTGATTCATTATTAGGAGATACTTATAAAGGTCTAGTCATTTAATTTCCAAAAAATAATTCTTCATTAAATGTTGAAATTTCAAAATCTTTTTTTTTTGTATCTTACTAAAATGGTTTTGAAAATTAATTCTACTTTTATTATGATATTGATTATTATTAAATAATCTTCATTTCATTTTTATCATAATTTTAATTTAAAAATTTGGTATTTGGAGTAACTATTTTAGGGGAATTTGGAATACTGAATTAAAGATCAGATTAATCTAAGAAACTTTCATCTTTAATTTCAGATTAATCAAATGAAATTTATTCTAACTATTAAAGTGCCAATACATACATAACTAAGACAAAACTAGCATCTAGTCTTTTTTTAAGTCCTTCACAATAATCACATCTTATTCAGTCTTTTTTAACAAAGTATTTGATTATTTTTAAACTTTCTATAATTCTGATTTGAATTTCTATAATTAATCAGCTTATTTTGAAAACCAAGATTAAACTAATTATTTATTATGATGAAATGATCTTGGAGATATTTTCTATTATTGTAATAATGTCTAAAATGCTTACATCTAACTATTAACTCTTAATTTTATACTCTAATTTATATTATTTTTATATACCTTTTCTCTTTATTAACATATCTCTTCTATTTATGAATTTGTTAAGAATTCTTTCTTAAACATAATACTGCTATTTGACATAGGTGAAGATGCATGTGATTTTTTAGGAAATTCTTCTAATGCCATCTTCAAATGAGTTTCTATAATATTATTTTTTTAATTTGATTAATTGTTTGATTTCTAATTTCCTACAATTTAATTTAAATCAGAAATTGAAGTTTATAATTCTTCATCCTTTCTTTCAACTCTAATCTATTTTAATATTTATTAAAATTATTAAATCTAATCTTCAGATAAATTCTTTAATTCATGAAAGATATTCATTAATACACTATTATCTTTTTCATCAGATCTTTATATTGATAAAGTATTGAATCTTACAGAACTTGGTTTTGATTCATCTTTTGGTTAGTCTTCAAGACTTTTAATTTATGGAACCTATTAATAATACTTTTTATTTAATTACATCTATTTTATAATCTTTAATTTAAATTGGAGATTCGGTAGTTCTTATTTAAGTTCTTATTTTTTTGTCTTATTTATTTGATTTATCTCTTAATAAATGTTTCAATCTTAAAGTATGTATCTCTGAAACTTTATTTGGACTAGGATTAGTTATTTATTATTATTATTATTATTATTTCTATTTACTTTTTCCTTTCTTTTTACTCAATGTTCTTACTTATCTTAGAAGACTTGGAGAGTAGTCTATATTATTTCTTATTTAAAATTTCTCTTATGTTGGACTAAATTAAGATGTTATTTATTCATTATAATGATGTATAGCTTATTCTCTTGATTTATGTTTCTTTTTAAAAGAAGTAGATTCTTTTTCAGGAGATTTTGATTTAGATTTTGACTTTGATTTAGATTTAGATTTAGATATTGTTCTACTTAAACTAGTTTTAGATGAAACAAACTTTTTCAAAATTTCATTAAACAATGGTTTCTATAGATTTTATTATGGAGTTTATTGTTTATTCTGTTTTACTCTTTATTTTTATGGTGAACGTGATGTATTTTTTGTCTTTTGTTAAGCAGCAGGTGGAATTAGATTTTTCTTTTTCTCTATATTCATTTTTAATGTTTTATCTTAAGAAATATCATCTTTTTTCTTTATATTTTACAATGATTAACTATTCATCTAATTACTCAAATAATGATTTTTTTCTGCTTTTTTTGTTATTTTCAAAGTATTACTCTATGTATTTTTTTGCTTTGTTTTATTTGCTTATTTTATTTATTTCTATTCATAAGGGATATACGATTATTTCAAAAAAATATTTTCAAAAACATCTGGTGATTGTTTACTTTATTAAACCCCTTGACTTGCTTAAGGAACATCTAGACTGTTATATCTATTAAAATTAGCAAAAACTTGACTATTCTCAAATCTGTCAGTTGGTGATGCCAAATTATTGTCTGTAAATAAACAAGATGATCTTAATGATTTCACTTCTGTTGGATTCTTAGTCATTGTTATTTTTTAAGCTGATGTAGAGTTTATGATATTATTATTAAGAGCCTTTAATCTACCTTGAAGTTTTTGAATATTTTTATCCAATGCATTTGAGTAATTTTAACGCAATTATTTGAAATCGTTAAATTCATTCATTTGATTTATTAATAAATGAATTATCATTCTAAATATTGAAGAACATAACATAGAATTTCAGTTTCAGATGGAATTTAATACTATCATTATGTAATTTAATATGGAAAGAAATCATTCATATTGCATTTTTATTTATTAATTATTGTAAAAGACAAGATTTTCTTTTTGTCATAATAAATATCTTCGTATAGTATATAATATTATATAAATGTATATTATTTTAACTATCATAAGAAACTAATCTTAAGAAGAAAAATAATTTCATTTTATTATTCTATTATCATAGATATTTTTTATTTAAAGCAAACTATCTTGATTCTTAAAATATATTCAATTGATTCACTTTGCTTTTAATAAATTAATTTATGTAAATATATAGATAATTATATGATAATCATAAATTGTTTAATATTTATTATTTAATTAATAATTCCACTCTTAAGTATAATATCATAAATAGATTGAAATTTTAAATAGTTATTAGATTTAAAATAATATAAATTTATTCTTAAATATAAAAGCTATTTTCTAGTAGAGGAAGGGATATTTTGATTTCATTAGTAATACTGAACAATAAATATAATGGTTTCTGTTCATTTAAGGATACATTTTTTGATATAACTACAAATTCAGTACCTTAATATTATTATTCAATATAGAATCTTCAATTTTGTTTTTAAACAAACAAAATCATAGTTATTCAAGATTATTTCATATTTAAATAATTTTCATTTATAATTATCATGATTAGAAATTAATTTGATTACCTATAAAGCTTTAATTTTTTAATATATACACTTAAACTTTGCATTTGATTAAATTTAAACAATTACATAGTTTAAAATCCTAAAAACATTATGGTACCTTAAAAGAAAAATTCAAAATTTTAATTTTAAATATATATTAAATATTTTTTGATAAATAATTACTTTTTCAATTTCTTTTAAATAAAATAATATTTTCCATTTGTGTAAGATTAAAATATATAAATATATAAGGTAAAATTAAAACTTATGTTTTTGATATATATTATATTCAATTTAAATGATAAAAATGATTAAACAATTTAAAATAAAATATATAATTCTAATAATTTTAAATCAAATAATATATAAATTATATATTTCTAAATTGAGTTAATAGATAATATGTTTAAAAAAAGCAACATATATTAGATTTTAATAATTCATTTTTTATTCTTTTTTTTTTTCTAATCTTTTTCATTGAATTCTAATGCTTGTATTTCAACAATACCATTTCCAATTTTAGTTTATTCTAATTTACAATCTCTTAATGATAATCTCCATCTTGTGATATCTTTGAGTCCAAAATTCTTCTCTTAATGAATGTTGTAGCTTGTACATTCAGCATCAAAAAGATTAGATCTGGATGTTTTATTTTAATTTTGATTTTGCTTTAACTTTTCTAAATTAGCTTCCCAAACTTCCTAAACAATTTATCCAATATTTTTCTCTTTCTCATATTATTATCTCTTGATTTCTTATTCATCATTACAATCATCTTCTTAACTCTTTTACATACTAAACTCCTACCAAGCTTCTTCTAATGCTTATGCCAACTAAGTATGAGCCAATATCCAAGTTGAGATTTCTTATTTTTTCTAACTCATTATAATTACTATATTATATATTTATAATATTAATAATTAATATATTTCATTAGTGCATTTTTTAATCCAAAATTTTAATACTTTTTAAAGACTAAATATTAATTATAAAATTAATATTATAATAAAAAAGTTAATCAAGTTATGATATTTTTGTCTAAGTATAAATTAATATAGATTATCTATATAAATCATAAATCTGTAAAATATTCATGTTATAAAATATCTTCAGCAGTTATTCTAAATGCATGATCATAAATAAATATTTTATTTAGTAAATCAATGGCTTAAACTGTTGCTAATTCTCTATTTTCATCATTTATAAATGTCTCTAATGATATTTTCTAATGACCTTTTAATTTTTTATAAAGATCATCAGGAATTTAAATACTGTATTTATCACAAAATTTAAAGAAATCTTCAGATCCTAATACTTTTACAACTTTTAATAATTAATCATCATTATTTCTTCCATTAAAAAATGGATATTTCTTAAAAATAGCTGTTGCAAATATAGAACCTAATGCCCAAACATCTACTGCATAATCATAATATTTATAATGGATCAATTATTCTGGTGCTCGATAATGACGAGTGCCTACTCTTGTTCTATATTCTTTCATTGGAAAATAGAAATCACTTACTCCCCAATCAATCAATTAAATTTAATCACCATTTACTATAATATTTGCAGGTTTAATATCTAAATGCATTATTCCTTTTGCATGACTTGTTGCTAATGCTTAAAAAAGTTTATAGTATAGATTTTTGATATCCTCAGAGGTTAAGTCATGATAATAATTATAGATTCTGTAATCAAAAGTTGTACAATTTTATAGTTCTTAAAAGACTAGAACTGGACTAGAATCATTAAAAAAAGCATCAACCAATTTAACAATATTAGGATTGCTTTCTTCATTTAGTGTATTTAATACTTTAGCTTCCATCTTTGCCCACCATGTATATTCTTTCTTTATTTATTTTAATACAACAGGTAATCCATCACTCAATCTAATTGCACTTTAAACAAATGCAAAAGTACCATCTCCAAGATACTTTTTCACAACATAATTACTAATATTCCCTTATTAAATATTGAAGGGTAAGACTTAATCTCTATTTACATCTGGATATATTCTAGAAACCCTTATATCATTCAAATCTATTTCTTAATCATAATCATAAGGTTCTAAATACTCTATGAATTCTGGTGTTCCATCTTCATCAAATGTAGTAGAATCTTCAGGAAAATAGTCGTTTTTTTCTTATCTGCTTGATGCATGTACAACTACATTACCCACATAATAATGTTTCAATTGACCATTCAAGACTACATTTATTGACTATGAAAATACTGCATCATTAGGATCTTGACATTCTATTGTAAAAACCAATCCCAAAAACCAAAAAATTAATTACATTAAGAAATTAAATAAAAAAAATGATCACGGCCAGTCTCGAACTGGCGGCCTCGTCCTTGTTAGGGACGCGTGATAACCCCTACACCACGCGATCAATTATGACTATAAGATGAAGTTTCTATAGATTAATATTCAGAATTATCAACAATATTCTTATAATTACTTTTTAATTTGAATTCAAATTTATTATAACTATTAGGAAAATAAATTAAAGATGAGAAATCATTATTATTCAAGTATAATTCCCTACTCCCATTATTTCTTATTAATTCTTAACATCTAAGAATTTTAATATATAAAATATAATGAAATTAACAGATAAATTTTTATAATCAAACTTTATATAAAATAAGTGTAATAAATTAAAAGAAAGATTCAAAATTGTTAATTAATTTTTGGATTAACTACAAGAGTATTTAACTCTTAATTTATATCTTGTATTTGATCTATTATTTGTAATAAAAGTTATCTTTTTTCTCTTTTAATTTTTAAATCTGTTAATTATGAAATTGAATTTTCAATATCTTCATATTTCTAATTAAGAATCTTTAATTATTCATTTAAATCTTAGATTCTATATTATTAAGTTTGAAGATATTTTTATGATTTATTTGCACTTAATTAAATAGTTTAAATTTGTTCATCTATAAAGTTTCCAATATTATTCCTATCATCACTTTTCTATTAAGTAAGAATGTTCCCTTCTTAAGTCTTTACTATCAACCTACTGAAAACACTACTTTATGAATCATTTGGTTGCTATTTATATGATTCTTATAAAATATTAAATATTGAATTACAATCTTAATCTTGTAATTATCTTCTGCTATTATTATTTTATTGTCTATAATTCCTTAAATTTTATGTTTTATTCACAATATCTGCACTTTATTTGTATTTTTTAAATGTTTCCCTTGGACTTTATGTATTTATTATGGAATTGGAAGACAAATTAATTATTTATTGCTTAAGTTAATCAATTTTGATATTAGACTCTGATAATTTTTTAACTCTTTTTAATTCAGATTTTTCTAATTCTTATTTTTTATGTTCTAAACCTAATTATAACTTTAAATTTAATTCCTTTTATTATTCTACTTAATTAGTTAATTCATAAATTTAATTTTTTTATTTCATATTTTCTTCCTGCAATTCTATATATAAATAAATATATGAATTATACATTAAATTCTTGTTTCATCATATTATTTTGTATATCTATTCATATATGTTCTTATTTCAAATAATTATTCTTTTAATTTATTGATTTCGTTTTGTAATTATTCATTTTTTTCAATTAAATATTTAGTCTCTCGTTTTTCTTAATCTAAAATAAATTCAAGATTATTATTATTCTAAATATATAGTTAAAATATAAATACTAATTTTTCTTATTAAATTGCTTAAGTTTAAGTATTGATTTTAATTCTGTAATTTTAATTACTTTCGCCTTATAATTCCAATTAATCCTATCTATTAATTTAATTAAATAAATATTACAATTTTTGTATCTATTCCAATTATTCTCTATTTCTTTAATCTGATTATTAGGCTATGTTTATTAAATTTTGTTGTAATTATTATATTTTTTATTCATTCTCTTCTTTAATTTATTCTTTTTCAATTTCCACTTAAACTAATTTTAATTCAATTTCTTTTATTTATTAACAATCATTAGATTTTTAATGAGTACTCACATGTCTTTATTTAACTTCAATTTATTTAGTTAAATCTTTAGAACTCTATTAATTAATATTAAATGAATTTACAATTTAAGATTGTAGATTTTAGTTTTCATTTTCTAAGTATTTAATTTTATCTTGTAATGCTTTCATAGCATTTACATAACTTTATGATGATGATAAATTATTTGTTATTTTTTAATCTTCTGATGATGGACTCAGTTAATTTATGAATTTTTTAGAGTTATCTTTACCACGAATTTTATAGCCACTAAAAAGTTAAGCATTTACAAATTGAGAGTATTTAGTTTATTTATCAAGATCGATTGAATGAACACTGTTTGTTTACATTAGTAGTTAAAATTGAATTTATAACAATTAAATATAAATATAATGTACATATTATTAAGATGTATTCTAGTAAAATTTAAAATCATGAGGTTTATATTTTTTTCTATTCTTCCAATTTTTTATTTGTTTCAAAATATTTTTTGGAATCTGAGATCAAAAATTATATAATTTCATTATCATATATTTCTTAAGTGCTAAAAATAGCATTAAAATAGACTTCTAAATCTTCACGTCTTTTTTCAATGGTCTCTAGAAAAAGATAAAATTAGATTATATACCTGGATTTTCATTAGTTTATCCAAAAAGTTTGCGAGTTGGAAATGGTGGTAATTTGCCTTTGTATCCTTATTCAACTAATGCATCATGAATATTCTTAATTTCAGAATATCTCTATTTGTAGATCCACTCTTCTTTTGTGATTCTATTTTTAAATCTCATAGAGTAGATTACAACATCATCATAAACTGTATAGCTTTCAATAGAGACACTGATTTTCATTCTATAATTAGATTATGTATAATTACTATTAATTAATAGGTGTTTCAATAGGTAAATATGATTAGACAGGTGGTAAACTAAGTATTTTATCAATACTGAAAAGTTGATTAAAATATTGTTCTAATTCTTATTGTCTTTGAATAATTTTTTCTTGATTCTTATTGGTTTTAGAGAAGAGTGATCTTTTTGGAAATTCAGGCAATTATAACTAAAGTTTGAGTAAATTAATGTTTTTAATCAATTGTTCATTAAAATCTTTAAGTTCTGAATATCTATTCATTGTTGTTTTGGTATCTGAAGTATTGTTTACATTAGTTACAATGATTTAATAATGAACTTTGTCATTTTGAATGAGATTGTTGATTTTGACTGAGTAATGTTTGAGAATCATTAGAGAGTGTTGTAAAAAAAGAAAATAAATTAATTTTATAGGAAATATTTAACTCAATATATTACTTTAATTAATTAATGGATTTATTTGGTGTTTTTGAAACAAAGGCAAATGATGATGGAATTTAAGTGGAGAACTAAGTGGAGGAAGAAGTGTCAATGAATGTAGAAGCATAAGAGAAAGTTGAGGCATTTAAGATAATAAAAAACCAAGAGAATGAAGGTTGTATTCATGAATGGTACACACCTGAAGATTACTAACCTATTCTAGAAAAGAAATAAAATGCAAAATAATATAAGTTTACTTTGGATCCATTTCAAAAAATAGCAGTCAAGACTTTGGAATCAAATGAATCAGTATTAGTTGCTGCACATACAAGTGCAGGTAAAACAGCAGTAGCAGAATATGCTATAGCAATGGCTAAAAGAGATAAGCAAAGAGTTGTGTATACTTCTCCAATTAAGGCTTTATCAAATTAGAAATACAGAGAATTATAATAAGAATTTGGAGATGTTGGATTGGTTACAGGAGATGTAACATTGAATGAGAATGCCTTTTGTTTAGTAATGACAACAGAAATTTTAAGGAGTATGTTATATAGAGGTTCAGAAATTGTGAGGGAAGTAGCATGGGTCATAATGGATGAAGTACATTATATGAGAGATAGAGAAAGAGGAGTAGTTTGGGAAGAGACTATCATCTTATTAAATTAAAATGTAAGACATATATATATATTCATTTTTTTAGGTTCGATTTGTCTTTTTATCAGCTACAATTCCTAATGCTAGTGAATTTGCTGAATGGATTTGTAGAATCAAACGTTAACCTTGTCATGTTGTTTATACTGATTATAGACCTACACCTTTATAACATTATCTATTTCCAAGTGGTGCTGAAGGAATCTATTTAGTTGTGGATGAAACAGGAAAATTTAAAGAAGACAAATTTTAAGAGGCAGTAGCTAAATTGGAAGAAAATGTTGAAAATACAAGGAAAAGAAAGGCTACAGAGGGTTCAGATTTATTTAAATTGATGAAGATGATATAAGAGAGAGAATTAGCACCTGCTATAGTGTTTTCCTTTTCTAAAAGAGAGGTAGAAGGATATGCTATTGGAATGTAAAAATTAGATTTAACAACACCAAAAGAAAAAGAGAATATTGAAACCATTTATAAAAATGCAATGAATTGTTTATCTGAAGAGGATAGATAATTACCATAAATTCAATTAATGCTTCCAATTTTAAAGAAAGGTATTGGTATTCATCATGGTGGTTTATTACCAATTGTTAAGGAAATTATTGAAATACTCTTTTAAGAAGGATATCTTAAGGCATTATTTTCAACAGAAACATTTTCTATGGGTTTGAATATGCCTTCTAGAACAGTAGTTTTCACAACTGTCAGAAAATTTGATGGTGAATAATTCAGATGGATTCAAGGTGGAGAATATATTTAAATGAGTGGTAGAGCTGGTAGAAGAGGTATTGATGATAAAGGAGTTTGTATTTTAATGTGTGATGAAAAGATGGATTAAGAAGTTGCCAAATCTATGCTTAAGGGAAAATCAGATGGTTTAAATTCTTCATTTAGATTATCATATAATATGCTTATCAATTCTATGAGGATGGAAGATACTGATCCAGAATTCATTATTAAGAAATCTTTCCATTAATTTTAAAATGATAGATAATTACCTGAAATGAAGGAAAAATTATAGGATTTTAAACAAAAACGAGATTAAATATAAATTGAAAATGAAGATAAATTAGGTAATTATCATGATCTAATCTCTTAATCTACTCATATATATAATAAAATAAGAAAGATTATTTATTAACCATAAATTGTCTTACCATTTATGCATATAGGCAGAATTATTAGAATAAAAGGTTCAGATGGAGATTGGGGATGGGGTGTATCAATTAATTTTATGTAAAAGAAATTTGGAAATAAAAAAAACAAAGATTAAGAACAATCTATTATTTTAGATGTAATGTTATATGTTTAAAAAAGAAAGAAAGTATATTTATATATATATATAATTATTAGAATGAACCACTTTAACCTTAATTATCATATGATTAAGAGGGAGAATTAGAAATTGTACCTGTATCTATTGAGTAACTTTATGAGATCAGTACCATAAAATTGAATTTACCCAAAGATCTTAGAACAAATGAAAGCAAATAATAAATTAAATAGACTATGATTAAATTACTTAAAGAATTTAAAGGTTAACCTCCTCTTATTCATCCAATAAAGGATATGAAAATTAATGATGATTAATTAGATAAATTGTTAGAATAGAGACAATAACTTCTTGAATAAATAGAATAAGTCAAGAAAGATCTAAATAATTAGAATTTAGAATAGGAATTAAAAATATATGATGAGAAAATTAAATTAGGTTAAACAATCAAATTGTTGAATAAATAAATTGAAGAAAGTTCACAAATGGTTTTGAGTGGAGATCTTAAGAGAATGAAAAGAATTTTAAGAAGATTATAATATATATCAAAAGATGAAATTGTTTAAATGAAAGGTAAAGTAGCATGTGAAATATCAGCAGGAGATGAAATTATGGTATATATATATAATATATATATATTAGTTAACTGAATTATTAGTAAGTGGATTATTTAATGATTTGGCTTCGGAAGAAATTTGTGCTGTATTGAGTGTTTTTGTTCATGATGAAAATAATAATGAAAAATTTCAATTAAAAAATGATAAGATGCAACAACTATATACAAAAGTACTTGAATAGGCTAAATATCTTTATACTGTATATACAGAATCTAAAATGAATATTGATGAAGTAATATTCTTAATATCATATCATTATAGAAAGAGTATTTGGCTACATTTAAGAGTTAGATGATGGAAGTAACTCTAGCTTGGTGTTAAGGATAATCATTCTTATAGATTTGTAAAATGACTGATCTATTTGAAGGATCGATCATTAGATGTCTTAGAAGATTAGATGAATTAATAAAATAAATGGAAGAGGCTGCTAAGGTGATTGGAAATAAGGAATTAGAAAATAAGTTTAAAGAAAGTTCTAAGAAACTTAAGAAAGGTATTGTTTTTGCTGCATCTTTATATTTGTGATTGTATTTATTGAATTATTATTTAATCTATGAGTGATAAGAATTGTTTTGAACCTATTTGTGAAAAGGAAGACATTCTCAATTTTAAATCCAAAAAGAGATCTAAACTTTAATTTGATGATGAATAACCAAATTAAGAATGTCCACTTAATAGGGCAACATATGGAAATTATACTTGGAATATGTTGCATACTACAGCAATCTATTATCCAGATGAACCTACATATGAGTAATAATAGAAGATGAGAAATTTATTTGATGCCATAGCTGAATTCTATGCTTGTAAACATTGCAAAGCTCATTTTCAATAGGAAATCTTGAAAAGTAATAGAAAATGTTGATTTAATTTAGATCCTCCATAAGTTACATCAAGGAAGGATCTATCAATATGGTTGTGTTAGAGACACAATGATGTGAATTAATAACTTGGCAAAGCTCAATTTGATTGTAATTTTGAAAATCTTGAAAAGAGATGGAGAACGGGATGTTAATGAATAAAATTATTTGTGTTATTAAAGTATTAGTATTTATAGATAATATGATTATTAATTGATAAGGTGATAATTTATAATTGAATTAATGAATGAATAAAAATTACGAGAGATGATGAAGATATATACAGTTTCAAAATAAGTTAACAAAAAGGCTGAAAAGAATTTTATCAAATTTTCTAGTTAATATTATAAATTGCATAAGAATGACATGACACCAGATTTATTGACTGAGGTCAATTCTCTAAGAACAATAATTAAGTCTGATAGAGTGGCATTTTCTAATTAAAATTCTCCTCAAGTAAGTCCTCGTCTAACAACCAATCCTTTGTTTAATTGTAAGAAAAAAGTGACTCTAATTTATTATAGTCAAAGATGTGAAATCAAATTTAAATTCCATATATACAGATGATAAACATTAAGAAATTTACAATCTCTATGTTGAAGAAATAAATGATCTTAAATCATGTTATTATATAAGTTATTTATAGAAGTCCATAAGGCCAATTCTATAATAAAATAATAAAAAAATGACCATGATAAAAAGATCTTAGGTAACGTTTTTAGTTAATATAAGAATTAAATCTAATGATAGAATCAGAAAGAGCAAAAGTTAATGATCTCACTAAATAAGTAATAATTATGGAATAAATAAAATATAATTAGATCTAAGAGATGAAATCTAATTAATTACAAAAATCAACTATGTCTATACTCAATTGTAGTTTAGATTAAAAGAAATAGAACTTGAATTCTGATTTGAATAAGGAATAAAGTAGAGAATTATTTAAATCTGAAATTTGCAATGCATTATAAAAGTACAACAACATCAAGTAAGATTAGAGTAATAAATGAATACAAGATATTATATATATTTCAATTTTTGTGTTTGTATTATTATAAGTTAATTAACATGGCGTAATCTATTAAGTATATTTGATATTTAATTTAATGGATCAGCAATAAACAGATATTAAGGAATTGTTATCGCTTTATAATAATGCTATGTAGATTAAAAAGAGAGCAGAGAAGAAATTAATACGATTCACTAATTGTCTTTCAGAATTGGATCGAAGAAATTGTGGAGCAGAAATTATTGAATAAATCAATGTTGTCAGACAAAAGATTAAAGAAGAAAGAAAGAATTAAGCAGAATAGACTGTTAGAAATTCTTATGTTTAATTGCAAAAACAAATGGATTAAAGTAGTTTAATGTTGAAACAAAAACTTTAAGAAAAAGAACTATGTATTTATTATATATCATTAAACAAGAACTTGAATCTATGGATTTGGAATATAAATGTAAATTATAGTAACAATAGTAAGTAATAAATGATCTCAATCTCTAAATTGAAGAAGTCAAAGATTGTAATCAATATTCTTTATTCAAATAGATAATCAAGATTAAATTTTCAGTTTGACTCAAAAGAATCAATAACTACTTAATCTCATTGAAGACTTAAACAAATAAATTGCAGAATTAAAATAAAGTATTGTTTTAAATGACATTTTAGTTTTGGAACATTATCAAAACGAAGAATTCAAATCATAATAATTAAATAACAGTATTAAATTAATATTATATAAGATTCTATAAGAATATCTTAGAACTCATAAATGTTATAGAACATAAAGAAACTTGGAAGCCAAGATAATAATTAAACTACTGAATCAATGGATTAATGCTAATTTGAAACTTTGGCTTCTGAAGTCAAATATCAAGAAACTTGTGAGAATTTTGATGAAGAAATCCTTTTGGGATCATCTAATCAATGTGCTGAATCTAAAGGTATATATTAAATATCAAAAATTGTAGAATTATAATCACCAATCAGAATTTAAGATTAATAATCTAATCCTAATTAAATTTGTGAATTAAATTTTACTATTGAAGAATTAAAAGAATAAATTCAAGGTAATAATAAACAAATATATTATCTAGATTTACAATAAGAGAAATAAAGATTGATAGACAATCTTAAAGAAAATGAAAATAAATTTGAATCATTTAAAGAAAAAATATTAATAAATGAGAAAAATTTACATAATTAAATAAATGATCTCATTCAATAAAATTAAGGTATAATTACTATATTAACATATAGATCTATTGGCTAAAGAGTAAATACTTCAATCTTAGATTGCGGATTAGAAAAATGAAATTTAAAATATAGCAAAACTTAATGAAGATTTGTAATAGTCATAATAGTAATTGAATTAAAAAGATTTAATGATTTCTACACTTAATGAAGAACAAGAATAGATCAAATCTTAAATATAATAATTAGAATAATAAATTGAATTGATTCCAAAACTAAAAGAAGATATTGAGCATCATTAGAATTTAATAATAGAAAAAGAAACAGAAATTTAAAAATTAAAATAAAATCTTGAAAGTGAATAGAATTTAAATGTTGAAAAGTAAAAAACAAATGAGATATTAAATGAAAAGATAATTGAAACTTAAAATACTCTAGATTAATATATTTAATCAAATTCATTATTATAAAATGATAATCAAAGTATTTTTTAATAATAAATTAAAAATAGATCTAATATAAGAAAAGTAAGTGCTTACCAATCAAATTAATTTACTTAATAAAAATTAAGAATGTATTTTAATTTTACATATATTAGAATAAAAATCAGAATTTATAAGTAAAATATAAGATCTTGAAACATAAATTCAAATATTATCTGTAAAAAGATAGGAATCAGATTAAAATCTGAGTTAATAAGAACTCCTTCTTGTAAACTTAAATAGAAATGAATCCAATTTAACAAAATAGGTTTAAGAATTAACTTCATAGTTGAACGAATTTGAAATTAGATACAAAGTATTAGAATAAGAAAACAATAAATAATAATAATAGATTGGAGTTTTGAATGAATAAAAAAATTAATTTGAATCTTAAATTGAAGAATTGAAATAATAATATTCAAAAATTTAATAGGATTTACATGAATAGAAAATTAATAAGGAGAGATTAGAATCTATAGTAAATGATTTGAATAAGGAATTAGAATGTAATAATAATTATATAGAATTAATAGAAATTAAAACATAAAATAAGTAGCTATAGGAAGAGGTAGATGAATTTAAAAGAAATATGGATGAATTAACTAAGATCAATAGTAGTAAAGATTTATAAAGAGATGAATAATTAAAATTTTAAAAATAATTGGAAAATCAATATAAAGGTAATAATAAATGAATTATTTTTAGTACTTGAGGAATAATTAAAAAATGCTAAATAATAATCTTAAGAAGAATGTAATAAGATTGCAGAGGGTTACAAGGAGGAACTGAAATTAATGTAGGAATAATTAATGAGAAGTTCTGAAAATATTAAGTAATATTCACCTGTTAGAGAAATGTCATAAGATGATAAATATAAAGAATAGATTAATAGACTAAATGATGAACTTAGATTAAGTAAATTATAAATTGCCCAATTTTCAACTGTTAATGATTAGTTAAAGTAATAATAAAAGGATTTGGTGTTGAAATTGTAAAATATGTTGAAATTGACTCCAGCAGCTGATTAAGATCTAAATGATTTGATTTTAATAATTCAAAGCAATCTATCTAGTTGTCAAAGCAGTCCTGCAAGATAATCATCAAAAAGAACCAGTATGATAGATACTACTAAAATGCTTATGAACAAATCTAGATTATCTATTGGTTCTAATAGAGGCTCGGTATTGGTATCATAGAATCAAATATCAGATAATGGATATAGAAATAGTGCTAATCTTTAAGATAATGGATTTAGAAATAGTTTAAATGTTTAGAAGATTCCATCTAGCAGTTAAAGTAATACAGACTTATAGAAAATTCTGGATGATGTTTCAGATTAGGATATTGTTTAATTATGATTAAGAATGTTTCGTATTCAATTAATATATTTGTTTTACAAATTCTTCAGCATTTTTCATCATGATAACTCCATAGAAAACTCTTTGAACCTCTAATTGCTGCTTTCTTTACAAATTCTGCATCATTTAGAGGTTTCATCTGATAATATTAACAATAATCTTTACTTTTTTGTAGCACTTGATAACATGGATTGGATTGAGAGACATAAAGATGATACATTTAAGGCAGCTGACCATTCTAAAATAATTATTTAACATGTAAATACCATCAAATAATATTGATTAACAGAATAAATATGTTCAAGCTCAGGTGTTTTACCAATAAAAATGACCTAAATATTCTGATTATTAATATTGCTTGAGGTGATTCGATTGGCTATTTTCAAAGAAAAAAGAGCTAAATAAGAATCAAGTACTTCTACATATTCATTTGAGAATTTGAATTGCAATCTAAAATATCAATCTAAATGTTTACTCAAATTTCTCTCTTTAATAAAGAGTTCCTTTTGCACCTTCAAATCCGATAATCCAATGTTTGATATCATTATTTAGCATTCTTGCATTGAATTAATCAGCATATACCTTTTGCATTTATTCTAAGTCATTTCAAAGTCTCTTTGTCATTCTACTTTACATTTTACTATTATATAATAATTATCAATTATTGCATATTAAAAGCTTTTAGATATATAAACAACAAATTTTAAAGTCTTAAATACTTCTATAATTATATTTTGTATAATTATTTTTTTTACTATTTTAAGAACTTTGCCAATAATTTTAATTTCACCAATATTTTAGATTATTTATTCTTTAAAAAAAAGATAAGATTTTTAAGAATATATAAATTTATTAAAATATATAGCTAATTTTTTTCTTTAAGTAGAATGAAATTAAGAAATTAAATTTTGAGTTAAACTCATTAATTACTTTTGATAACAATAGTAATTATTTTGAGTTATTGTCTTAGTTTTTGTTGTTTTTATTTTTTTATATATAATAAATTATTTATTATTAATGAATTAATTAGTAATGAATAAAAGTCTTAAATATCAGTAATTTTATTTACATTAATGAAGAATATTCAGAAATATATTAATTTGTTCTCATTTAAAATTCAATTTACAGTACTTTATATTATACTACAAAGCCCTGTAAATGCTCAATTCATCTTGAATTAAGTGCGGATAAATTTAATTAATGAATATATGTATTATACGGCATTTTAAATAGCATATCTTTCTTTTGTTTCTAATTATAATATTTCGAATTAAATTACAACTAAATGTACAGCTTTTTGACCAACTAACTCATCTTTGATCTCTAACTCCGCTAATAAAACAACTATTGGAATATGTATTAGAATATGCAAAATTTTTATTATCCTAATCCATATGGTTATCCTTATGCTAATCAAACTTAACTCTATACTTAATAATATGAGTAAATTCCTGTCTAATCAGATCAAAGTAAGCTTAACTAAACTAATTTTAGTGTAATTAAAGGAGGATGCTAGTACAACTCAGGGTACAAGAAGATCTATTTTCGAGACTAAAGATGTTATGCCATTTGTATAAAGGGAAACACTAGAAAACTATATACATATGATAATCAATTAAGATGAAGATGTGAATCAACTAATTTCTTCGTTAAAAAATAAAAGTCAATTTTCTTTGGCGAATGTCCTTGAGATGTTATTGCAAAAGCAATAGTAATAACATAAGAGTAGAGAAGAACTTATAAAGTTTTGCTTAAGAAAAGCATTAAAGTTCATTTTCAGAAAGGTATAAGAAGAAAATGATAAAACAAGTATTAATAAGACTTAATTTTTTAGAGTTAAATATGAAATGCGCATAGAAAAAATTCATAGAAATTATAGAACAAGAGACAAAGAAAAATATAATATTGCCATTTAGAAAAAATAGCAAGAATAAAACTATGAATTCAGAATTTTTAAGAGAAATATTTTCTTCTTCAACCTTTGTTAAATATTATGAACAATATTTAGGTAAAAATACTAAATATATATCTTAGATTGCTTAGATGAACAAATTCAGAAAGACTCAAAAAAAAAAATTGCAGCTTTATGCAATAAAATTTAGAATACAATTTCAGACGATAAAATTGTATAAATATTTTTTTTTAAATCTAGTTTTCTTTTGAAGTTAAAAGATTGCCTTGGTCTCTTTCTAATATCGAGAAAGTTAAAATTACTGCTAAAGAAATGTTATTGTACTCTAAAAATTAGAATAATTGACATAAATAAATTTCTATTTCCATTTCATCATCATAACTTAATTAAAACTAATTTCTTTTTCTTTATCATTTATTTATTAATTATGATAAAAAATCAGTATATATATTCTTATGATAAACTATAGATTACAAATACTAATAAAATTATGGACAATTACATGAAGTTATTGACAAGTTATTACATTAGTAAATATATTAATTTTGTGCTTTTTTTAGAGAAATAACCATTAATTGATTTTTATTATAAACTCATTAAATTTATAATTAAAAAAGGAGTTAATTGTTTGATATAATCATAAATCAATTTAATACCCAAATAATACAATTACAATATTAGCAATATGTGATTTCTCTATAATCATTTAATTTCAAATATTTTATCAGTTTTTATATTAGGATATTGTTTTGAAATTAAATTTATTCATTACTTATAATATCAAACAAGTGATACAATGCAAATAGTAAATATATATATATAAAGATTAATATTAATTTTAATTAAATATTGGCTTAAGTGATAAAAATTTTAGTTTGCATCTATGTGAAAATATTGTTATTTAATTTCATTCCTAAATGATTTTATTATACAGATTTATATATTAGAATATTAATAGTCATTTATTCAGAATATATTTTTAATAATAAAAGAAAAGAATAATTATACAATTAAAATATAGAATCCTTAACTGAATATAAGGGGTTCTATAGATTGATATATCAATTGATTTTAGTAATTAATATGTTATCATTTTTTTAGGTAAATCAATCCAAAATGATTGGCAGATATCAAACCAACTATGTTGTCATAAATTTACATATTATCTATTGTATATTCTTTGTGAATTTAATATTTCTTTAGATGAGTATCCATTTCTATGATTTCAACATTGCCTTCTTAACAAGCTGAAATAATAAGTGAGTTTATCAACCAATCAGCATTTGATATAATGTCTTAACATCTGATTCTTTAACAGGTTTATTGTATTTGTCTTGTATCATATAAATCGATGATACCATTTTCTTGATCAATTGCCATTACATAAGAGTTATCAAATTTATTATAATTGATTTTGCTATATTTTAATGATTGTCTGGTTTAGAATGGAAATATTTAATTAAGTCTTACATCAAAACGAAAGAGTCCATTTTTATTAGTAATCAATGATCCAACATTACCATCAGCACTTAGACTCAGATCATAGATTTCTTGATTTTAGAAGACTTATGTTTAGGAAAGAGGTTTTTAAGTATTGATGTCCCATATAGTTAGAATTGAATTAATAGAACCAGAAATAATCTTTTGATTATTAACATTGTCAAAACAAGAAATCACTTCATTAGATTATAGATCTACAAGATGATCAATTTTTGTATTAGAATACTTAAAGATTTGGAAACTTTCACCTGCAACAACTATTAATTCATTAAGTAACATTATTTGAATAACAAATTTGGAATCAAGATTGATTTAAGATTTTTTTTATAAATCATCTTCCTTATTGGATAATACTTTATTAATATTATATATATACCCAATAATTCTTAGGTTCCTTCTCCAAATGTAGTCAATGCAATCAAAGTTTCTTACTCTTACTATTTTAATGAACACCCATACAATTCTTTAGTATGAATAAACATATAACTATTAATAATATACTTCATAATTTAATTACAATAAACTCATAAAAAATAAATAATTATTTATTTTCCTTATTTTATTACCAACATTAAATAAATTAACTTTATGACTAAGTCTAATAAAGATTTAATTCATAACATTCTAATTTTCATATTCTTTATTAATCATATTTATTTTGATAATATTATTTGATACATAAAATTTCTTATTTTTCTCTAATTCTTTATTGAACTATTAGTTTTTACAATGATTCATATCTATATTTATAAACTGCTGATTTCTTATAATTTATTGAAACAGCTAAAATAGTAAAAGTTCCATTAGTATCAAATTAATATTATCTACAACTATAAGTATTTATTTCTACATTCTTTCATGTCTATAATTTAATAAAATTATAACTCTGTAATTATTTTAGAATATTTATACTACTGCAAAGTTTTTATATTTCTTCCATTAATATTTCAGTTATAATAATATTATATCCTTTATAAAGTGTGTAATTTAAGTGAAATTAAATCTACTAAATGATATAACCTAGTTAAACATTAACTATTTTAAATATTATATTGATATCTAAATTATTGCTACATTTACTTGTTTAATTACTTAGGCTAACCCTTTTGATAATTGAGGAAGGTTTTAAATGGTTTATGATAAAGTTCTTGTAGTAGATATGAAGGCAAAGGACTTGAACTGAAAATTACGATACGTTAATTTTATATTGCTGATTGTTGATATTCAAGTTTAAGACTATATGTAAGGTCTTTTAGATTAATAAGGAATGATGTCTTATAAAGGAATGACTAGGTATTTTATAAAAAGTAATTTAAATTCATTCGATTATGTAATTATACAGTTACAATTTAAGGGGTTAATTTAGTAAAGGCACTAATTTGTATTATGGAATTTATGGTCAATTGGAAATTGAGCAGTTGAGGTCTAAAGGAAGTGAAGAGAGATGGAGATTTTTGATTTTCGAGTTTAAGGGGATAGAATAAAATATATTAATAAAATAACTAAAAGAAACACTAAATAAGGGGATTTTTAAAAAAAATTAAAAAAGATACGACACTCACTTAAATTGTAAATACCATAAAGTTAAAAAGTTAAATTAAGGATGGGGGAGGTGTGCTGGGAATGACGAATCTTTTTAGTTAAAGATCAAAATTTAAATATAAAACAAGCAGAATGTCTGGACAACCTCATTTCAAGTAAAGAAGCATTCTAATATTTAGTTTTCTAAATGTGTCAAATTTTGGCATGTTGAATCCTTAAAATACATAAATATCTTAAGCGTACGAGAAGGCAATTAAAGAAGCTGTGAATAGTGTGCAATTATAAAAATTAGGAAAAAAACAACTATAATAAATTGCAAAAGAACTGGGTATTGCTGAAAAAAAAAAAAAAGAAGAAATAATTACCTTAATTCCTAAACATCTTCTACAATTTTTGATATAAGTAGATCCTTCAAGACCCATGGAATAGCTTCTTTAACACCAACCAAACCTCTAAAACAACGAGACCATAATGGCCATCTTAAAGAAATTTTAAGGAAGCATAATCAATAGAACATAATAATTCCAACAACAACCACAAATGCAACGAGCCATGCCATAACTCTTGCAAAATCCTTATCTGAATTATGTATTGAATTCATTTCAATTTAAGATGGTACTCCCATAAGCATAACAAGCTTAACAATAATTATTACAATAATACCCTCCAATAATGAATATGAATCTCTATCAATAACAAATGAGATAAAATACTCCACAACAATTTTACTATCAATAATACAGTATGCATTCTACATTATTTAGATCAATGGAATGATTCCCTTACTATTCCACAAACAGAAATTTAATAACTCCTCATGTGTCCATGTAAGTAAGAAAATTACAATTATTCCTAGAATCATTCCCGCCAAAAGGGTTACTAATGAAGAAGTTAAATGCATTAATTGTGATAATAAACTTCATATTTCATGTATGAAATTGTAACCCAACGATGTTAAGATGTTTGAATGTCCAGTTTGCATACTCAGCAAAATTGATCCACTCAATTAAATTATTAAAGTTCTTACAAAACCAACATTGATGAATACTAATTCAAGTACATTAAGTTTCATGCTTAATTCAGAAGAATTTCAGTATTATCTAATTATATAACCATAGTCAATTATAAGATAGATCATTTTAATACTAAGTTGAATTAAGATCAATTAGATTAGATGCTAAATACATGAATGAAATTACTTGGCCTGATTTCTGTGAAATATCAATCAATTAACAACGTCTTGTTGAACTCAAACCACTTAAATCTAATAGTAGTCTTAAAAAAAGAAAGGATGAAATTTAAATCATTCCATTTTAACATAACAATATTACTCTCTCCATTAAATAAGGATACAATCAAATCATAATAAAAGAAGGTCAAAATTTTCAAGAACCCAAAACATAGTTTAAATTATGTGAAGAGTAATATCATATATTTAATAATATAGTGGTGTCTATGCATAAGCTATTTATTTAACCAAGAAAAGACCTCATTAGGAATTAATCAATCAGATTAAATAAAATAAAGAATGTATCAAAACTAAAGAAGAGTGTATTCAACTCATTTAAAAAGCATGTGTTGCTGAAAAAACAGATAATGATGTTCAAATTGATAAAATTACTATCAAAGCTTCTCTTAAATGTTAGTTTGATTCTTAGATGATCTAAGTAATAGTTTCTAAATATTATTAGACACCTGCTAGAGGAAGATTTTGTACTCATGTATAATGTTTCTCTCTTGAAAATACAATAACTATTAATGCAGGAACATCTAGAAAATGGAAATGTCCTGTTTGCAAAAAAAAAATTTTTGATATCATGATTGATTAGTATTAATTACAATTACTGGAACAATATAGAAATAACAAAGAAAACATAAAAGAAGTTGTTTTTGATTAAAATGTATTTTATTTATTCTATCTTTAGGGTGTAATAGTTTAAGAGATTAAGGAGGAATTGGAAGAGTCTGAAGAAGAATAAGTTAGTATCAATAAATAGAACTAATTAGAAGAATAATAAAAATAACCAATTTAGTAGTTGGGAGATCCAACACTTCTCCATAGATTAATTATGTTAAATCCTACTACTCTCATATAGATGTAGTTATATTAAAAATAAATGGACTAAATATCTGTTCTCTAGTAACAGCAATAAATATAATAACAATAACTGTAGCATAAAGAGAAAAATGAAAATATCAATACTTATTAAAATAAATCATAGTTAAAATAATTAGTTGAATCAAATTTAACTAATATTGAAGGAAAATAAAACTCATTACAATAATTATTATCTTAATAAGCAATTACTAAACCTAAATTCATAAAATTTAAAAAATTTGAAACTTGGGTAGACGAAGTATCACAATAAGAACTTGCATAAAAGAATTTAGAAAAATAGATAAATGATTAATAAAATGAAGATTAGTCAAATTTAGAATAAAAGTAATCAGCATAATAATAAGATTAATAATCATAAGAAAAGTAATAATAATAACAATAGTAATCATTGCAATAATAGCAACAATAATAATAGCAACAATAATAATAATAATAATAATAATAATAATAATAATAATAATAATAGCAATAATAGCAATAATAATAAATTACACATTAAGAAAATGATAAACCAATATAAAAGTCTAATAGATTGAAAGAAAGAATGGTTAGAGTAATAAAAAAATAATTTTCTGAATTTATAAGAAAAAATTTTGCTAATAATATCAATGCCTCCACAGAAAATAATGTTAAAAATCCTTCATAAACATAATAATAATAAAGTGCCACTAAGAAGTATATTTATAAACTTTCTGAAGAGAAACCTAAAATTAATACTACTAATCAATTTACAAAAATGTTAGCTGATCAAATCATTATGTAAAACCCTGGGCAAATTGAAAAGCAACATGAAGATTTGAAAACTTTTGGAGAAGAGCAATTAAAATCATTATAAGCTTTTCTCCCTCAAGGATTTCCAACTCCATAAAATGTATTTTAATAATAAATAGTCACTTAAAAATAATCAGATTCTAGTGCTTAAATTTAAAAAGCATTAAGTAACTAAAATCCACCAATTATTGGATAACAACCATAAATTTAATAAATATAACAACAATAATAACAATAATAATAACAATAGCAACAACAATAATAATAACAGCAAAAATAATTATAACAATAACAATAATTATAACAATAATAACAACAATAATAATAATAATAATAATAATAATAATTATAATAATTATAATAATAATAATAGTAATAAGTTCCTTAATAAAAAATGAAAGAAAAATCTTTATAGAAAATAAAATCTCCTCAACCAAACAGCAGTCATGAGGATAAAAATGGTAAAGATATGGAAAATCCAATTTGTATAGATTGATCATGAATACATTTTTTTGTTAAAAAAATTAAATTAAATAAATATCATTTATAATTGAATATGCAATTAACTTTTCAGTCTCTTTCTTTAAAAAATAGATTAACATTACTTGATTTGATTATCAATTGTGTAACTATTGAATTTATAATTTATTGATACCAAAATAAGTAACTTTCCTATAATATTTTAATTCAGTATCTATCAAGTTGAATTATTAGATTGTCTATTTATTTGTATTAAAACTTATCTTAGATTTAATAAAATTCAAAGGATTAAATCCATAAAGGTTTTTACTTTTAATCAAATAAAATACAAAATTAAAAGTGTAGACTTCATTGTACATACATTATACATCATTATCTAATTGACTAATTCTTCAAAAATGAATCATAGAATAACAATTTTGATACTAAGTATTCCTTATTATGACTTTAAGATTATTTTAATTTTTCTTTTTATGTTTGAAGTTCGATTTTGAAATTTCAAATTAATATTTATAAATTCCTTTGATCTATTATTTATTAGCATCTATTGATTCTCTCATTTAGAACTTCAGAACCTTTCTTTATTTAAAATATTAATTTATTAAGCACTTGATTATTGAATTACATCACTATCAAAAATACAATAAATTTATCAAGTACTATTATTCATGATTTTATTATGAAAATTAATTTTATCATTCTCTGAATGAATTCTTTTAATTAATATATAACAATAAATTCATAATTTATAATAAAATATACATAAATAATTGTCTCAGCTTATCAAATTCATTTATTTTTGACTTTTATTTAATAGCTTATAATAATTCTTTAATTAGATGTTGTTAAATTAATTTATAATTTGTAATAACAGAAATCAGTAAATAAGAAAGTCAATCAGAATCAAGACTTATATACTTATGAAGTTTTCCTAATTCTTTTTTTCAATTAACAATAGATAGAACTACTATTGAAAGATATAATTTATACAACAATATAAGATTATATAGCTAGTTTAATTTAATTATTTATCTATCTGTATAAAAGTAATGATAAATAAGGATGCATGTTTTACTAAATAAATTAAATAGCAATAATAATACAAAAAAATATAAGATTAATTAATCAATCATTGGCGAACAAACTTATAAAATCTTGATCGAGAGTTGTTTAAAATGGAATTTTAGGTTTTAAGCTTCTAGTAGTGTTACTTGAATTACATATAATATGATAATTTATCTCTAATTGTTATTCTCTATTGTAAATGAATAATGTTATACTAATTATCTTCTTCATTTTCACATTCAAGTATATCACATTTTAAGTTTGAATTCAGATTTCCAATTTCAGTATGCTTTTCTTTTATTCTCATTCGTCTGGTCCCCTCTGAAGTTTAAGGTCTTACCATCTTTGATATTTCATCCTCATTTATTAGTCTTTAATTATGTTGAGTAATAGCTCTAGTCTGTTTGAAAGAATTGTTTCGAGGTTGGTATTCATAAGAAAGGTCGCAAGGATAATCTTAACTTTTACGTGTCTTGAATGTTGATTGATTTATCTATTATAATCTTTTAGCATTGAGTCCCTTCAGTTAATAAGACATTTAATTATTTTATATTTTAAGATTCTAAAACTACAACTAGTTTAGAACTTTACCATTTTCATTTTAAAATATTTACTTCATAATAATTATAGAAGCTATCTATTCATCTTACTTTAAAAAAATTCTTAATTTAATTTTTATTCATTTATTATTGTATGTATAATTTATTATCTTGATAATTATTTATTTTATATAAACTTAAGTTTGACCATTCTTCATTGAAAATCTCATTATTAATTAGTGCAACTAGGCTTTGATTTAAAATAAATTGATTAATTTATCTAAGTAATTTTCCTCTATTACCTAATTAAATCTATACTAAATGGTAATCCAATGACTTCTTCATAATTTGTTTTAATTCTTATATCAAAAATAAAGGCACAACTTTTTTATTATTTATTTTGTTATATTTTTAAGATTTTTAAAGATCACTTCCTTTTCAAAGGGATAATTGAACTATTCTGATATCTTTGAACCTTTAAATAAATAATATAGCATACTGTTTGCAAATATTGTAGCTATTTAAATTATAAATTTATGGAGATAATAAAGCATATGTATTTCTCTTTGAAATTATAACTAGGAAACATATTATGTTTATATTAATTTTACAAGGTATCATAAGAAGAAACAACAAATATTTAAGAGAATAAAATATTATAAGAGATTCATTTTATAGATCTTTAATTCATTTTAATTAGAAGAATTAATTATTATTGTGAATTTAATTAGAAAGGATCTAAAATTTTTGTATTAGATTAAGTGCTTGAAAAAATATAACCTTTAACTTAATCTAAAATATCTTTTAAAGGACTGCCATTTCTAGATAAATAATAGTCTATTATAACATTACTCTAAATTTAAAGTATTTTCTTAATCTATAATTTTATGAGAATTTAGTTTACAAGTATATATATTATAAAAATTATCTTTAACAAACTTATATAGATTAAGATTATTTCTTTCAGAATTATATAATTATTTCAGAAAATATTATATAGTTTATAATAAAATTTAATAATGATTGATATTTATATTAGATTGATTAATAATAATATTTTCAACAAAATTATTTATTTTCTTCGATACTGAATAGTTTTTATTACATAAATTTAATAGTTAATGAACTAATTAAATTATTAATTTTGAATAGATTTTCATCAGATCTTAATTCACCAATCAATACCATTTCAGCTGCAATTAAATAAGTTAAATCAACAGGATAAGCATGATCTAAACCTTTAATTTTATAATGTTCAATTTAAGTATTAAAATCTAAAAATTCTTTAAGTAATTTAGGATCAAACCATTCTTATTTAATTCTATTTTTATCTTTACTTAATATTAAGGTTCTACATTTAACTTATTTATGCATTTATTCTTAATTAAATGGAAATAACCATGGATCATATGCAATAACACTATTTACATTAATTTCTTAAGCAACTCTAAGAACAGATGCACCACCAAATGAATGACCAATTAAATTAATTGATAATGGTTTAAAATCATAAAATACATCTTTAATTTTATTTGATTTTAAATTATCAATTAATTATTAAATTTATTCAGTTCTCCATTCTAAATGTGATGATCTTATTTTTTAATATTTTTCAATAATTTCTGGATAATTACCAGTATTATATATTTTAGTACCTTTAATATCCCATGGATAAACTAATTCATAATGTTATAATGAAAATACAACATAACCTTCACTTGCTAATTATTAACATAATGTTGTATATGCATTTCTATGTTATGAAAATCCATGACTAAATATAATAACATCTAATTCTTTATTTATTAATGGTTATTCAATACTAGCTGTAAAATTAATAAAACTTAAATTTAATAATAATTAAATACTTTAAAAAAGATAATCCAATATCAAATATCCATTCCGATGGTACCCATTTAGATGATAAAATAGATAATTCATATATTAATTTACTAAATTTATTATTAGGTAACCATTTATATTTAATATCTTCTTATTTATTATCTTAACATGGATAATATACAGAAGTATCAGTTTAATAACTATCATTTAATTTAATTGATTTATAACATGTTCTATATTTACCTGTAGATTTAGGAAATTCATAAACAGGATAACTAATTAATGTCCAAATATATAAAATAGTTAATACAGCAGATACTTAACATAATATTTTATCTGCAAATTATAATGCCTATTATAAATAATTAATATATATATTACTCTATCAAAAAAGAAGAATGTATATGCTGCCATTATTAGAATTGAATTAAATCGAAATCCTTCAAAAAAATATTTCAATAATAACCAAATACAAAGTCCAAAGAATCCAAATAAATCAAAATATGAATTATGATTAGCATGAGTATTTCTATATAATATTTAATATAATTATTATACTTTTTTACAGGTCCTACATTATCTAAATCTACTAATTTTTATTAAATTGGAAATATTATTGATTACATTTCTATCAAAATACAAAATACAACATGAGCTGCCAATATAAATTCAAATNGTATTAAAATCTAAAAATTCTTTAAGTAATTTAGGATCAAACCATTCTTATTTAATTCTATTTTTATCTTTACTTAATATTAAGGTTCTACATTTAACTTATTTATGCATTTATTCTTAATTAAATGGAAATAACCATGGATCATATGCAATAACACTATTTACATTAATTTCTTAAGCAACTCTAAGAACAGATGCACCACCAAATGAATGACCAATTAAATTAATTGATAATGGTTTAAAATCATAAAATACATCTTTAATTTTATTTGATTTTAAATTATCAATTAATTATTAAATTTATTCAGTTCTCCATTCTAAATGTGATGATCTTATTTTTTAATATTTTTCAATAATTTCTGGATAATTACCAGTATTATATATTTTAGTACCTTTAATATCCCATGGATAAACTAATTCATAATGTTATAATGAAAATACAACATAACCTTCACTTGCTAATTATTAACATAATGTTGTATATGCATTTCTATGTTATGAAAATCCATGACTAAATATAATAACATCTAATTCTTTATTTATTAATGGTTATTCAATACTAGCTGTAAAATTAATAAAACTTAAATTTAATAATAATTAAATACTTTAAAAAAGATAATCCAATATCAAATATCCATTCCGATGGTACCCATTTAGATGATAAAATAGATAATTCATATATTAATTTACTAAATTTATTATTAGGTAACCATTTATATTTAATATCTTCTTATTTATTATCTTAACATGGATAATATACAGAAGTATCAGTTTAATAACTATCATTTAATTTAATTGATTTATAACATGTTCTATATTTACCTGTAGATTTAGGAAATTCATAAACAGGATAACTAATTAATGTCCAAATATATAAAATAGTTAATACAGCAGATACTTAACATAATATTTTATCTGCAAATTATAATGCCTATTATAAATAATTAATATATATATTACTCTATCAAAAAAGAAGAATGTATATGCTGCCATTATTAGAATTGAATTAAATCGAAATCCTTCAAAAAAATATTNATATTAGATTGATTAATAATAATATTTTCAACAAAATTATTTATTTTCTTCGATACTGAATAGTTTTTATTACATAAATTTAATAGTTAATGAACTAATTAAATTATTAATTTTGAATAGATTTTCATCAGTTCTTAATTCACCAATTAATACCATTTCAGCTGCAATAAAATAAGTTAAATCAACAGGATAAGCATGATCTAAACCTTTAATTTTATAATGTTCAATTTATGTATTAAAATCTAAAAATTCTTTAAGTAATTTAGGATCAAACCATTCTTATTTAATTCTATTTTTATCTTTACTTAATATTAAGGTTCTACATTTAACTTATTTATGCATTTATTCTTAATTAAATGGAAATAACCATGGATCATATGCAATAACACTATTTACATTAATTTCTTAAGCAACTCTAAGAACAGATGCACCACCAAATGAATGACCAATTAAATTAATTGATAATGGTTTAAAATCATAAAATACATCTTTAATTTTATTTGATTTTAAATTATCAATTAATTATTAAATTTATTCAGTTCTCCATTCTAAATGTGATGATCTTATTTTTTAATATTTTTCAATAATTTCTGGATAATTACCAGTATTATATATTTTAGTACCTTTAATATCCCATGGATAAACTAATTCATAATGTTATAATGAAAATACAACATAACCTTCACTTGCTAATTATTAACATAATGTTGTATATGCATTTCTATGTTATGAAAATCCATGACTAAATATAATAACATCTAATTCTTTATTTATTAATGGTTATTCAATACTAGCTGTAAAATTAATAAAACTTAAATTTAATAATAATTAAATACTTTAAAAAAGATAATCCAATATCAAATATCCATTCAGATGGTGCCCATTTAGTTGATAAAATAGATAATTCATATATTAATTTACTAAATTTATTATTTGGTAACCATTTATATTTAATATCTTCTTATTTATTATCTTAACATGGATAATATACAGAAGTATCAGTTTAATAACTATCATTTAATTTAATTGATTTATAACATGTTCTATATTTACCTGTAGATTTAGGAAATTCATAAACAGGATAACTAATTAATGTCCAAATATATAAAATAGTTAATACAGCAGATACTTAACATAATATTTTATCTGCAAATTATAATGCCTATTATAATTAATATATATATATATATTACTCTATCAAAAAAGAAGAATGTATATGCAGCCATTATTAGAATTGAATTAAATCGAAATCCTTCAAAAAAATATTTCAATAATAACCAAATACAAAGTCCAAAGAATCCAAATAAATCAAAATATGAATTATGATTAGCATGAGTATTTCTATATAATATTTAATATAATTATTATACTTTTTTACAGGTCCTACATTATCTAAATCTACTAATTTTTATTAAATTGGAAATATTATTGATTACATTTCTATCAAAATACAAAATACAACATGAGCTGCCAATATAAATTCAAATATAAACACCTTTCTCATTTATTTTATTTTTTATTTTTAATAATCATATCAATAATCATTAAATATAATTTTATTCGAAAATAATCATAAAAAATATTACACTTTTTAATTGATCATAGATTAGCTTAAACAAATAATTTTATTGTTCTTTACAATATTTCTTAGAAATGGTATGATTAATTATATAGAATCTTAAGATTATAATATTAATATAACAACCTTTTTAATTAATTAATTCAAATTCAAAAAAAAATAGAAAAATGGACTTCATTATAAAAATTGGTATAGATGGTCATCAATTCCTTTTGACTCTTCAAGCAGAGAATAAACGGTATTTATAGCATAAGAATTTTAGATTATAATATCTATAAGAATAAATTTAAAATGAAACTAAAGTTGAAGTAAAGAATTAATTACTTTTAACAAAGAAAGGAGTAAAATTGGAAGATTTAAATTAATTTGATGTTGATTAATAATTGCAATAAACAGTGTAATAATTTCCAGATGAATAAAAATTTTATGTAATATACACAATTAATATTGGGATAGACTATATATTTATTTGATCTAAGTGAAAATCCAGAATAAGTTGTCTACCCATTTCCTAAATATGAACCTAAAATGGATTTAAAATAGTTGTTACTGTCAGAATAAGCAAAAGAAACTCTTATTAATTTGAACTCAAATATAATTAATCATGAGAAAATATTCTTTTAGCATTTACAAAATTTAAAGAATAAATATATACCTTATTAATAAAAGGTTAAGTAATTGGAAAAGATTGGATAAGATTTGGAAAATTAAATTTAATCATTTGATATTGTATTAAAAATGAGTAGAACAACATATAAAAATTCTAAAGCTAAGAAAGAGGAGTTGACAAAAAAATAAAAAGAATCATTAGAAAGAAATCTATTAACAGTTAAAAAATTTGATGATAGTTTAGAGTAATTAAAGAAAATAGAATTACATGCTGCATTGCAAACAAATTCATAAAAATATTTAAGTGATATTTATTATAAACCAGAATCTATGCTTAAATGGAAAAATAGTTGTTTGAATACATAATAAAATTTAAAATAAAAAATTGATAAATTAAGTTAAGCTATATCAAAATCAAAATAAAAGATAAAGAATGAAAAAACAGAAAATATGACATAATGTTTATCAAGTTACAAAGCAAATTAATAATAATATTAATAATTCATATAAGAAAATAAATCACTATTATAATCTGTTGTTTAATCTACAATTGATGGTAAAAGTATAAATAATGATTAGAATACAATACATTAAGATAATATATGATTGATTTTTCATAAGATATTAATGATGAACCAGCTATGTATTATTTATCTTAATTTGAATTATCTTAAGAGTAAATTAAATAATTTGAGGATGCAGTAACTCATATAGGTGATCATTTAGAAAAAAGTATTTAATATTTAAATAATAATTAGCAAAATAAGTATTTATGTAATTCACTTAATTAAAATAATAGAATATGTCTAAAATTTTGAAGGTATTCTAAAATTTGAGAGCTCTAGACAAAGAATTTGAATAACATAATGAAAAAATTAGATAATATGATGAGGAGGTAGAAAAAATGGAGAAAGATTTTTCATATCTTTTGAATCCTGTTTTATTACCATAAGCTTATTAATAAGCATTAATAGAAACAAGTAGAAGGAAAGAATTTAGAGATATTTTTGATAAGAAAATTAAATCATTGATGTCATTAATTGATTAGGAGAAAGATAAGAGGAAAAAGTTTTTATAATAATATGGTCGAATATTGCCATAGGATTTTATTGGATAATTAAAAAATTTAACTCCATCAATTTAAATTATTAATGCATTTGCAGATGCTGAATTACCAAATATAACTGGTTTACATACTGATACATTTAAGAAACGTTAAGATAATGATGTTGATTAATTGAAATAATAAATAGAAGATTTAAATTAATAATGCAAATAAACTCATCTATTTTATTAAGAGAAAACTACTAAGAAATCTACAACTTATATTGAATTATTATAATTAACTGCAAAGAATTCAATGAAAATGTTTATATAAAGAGCTGAAAATAAACCATTATCATCAATAGATACCAACACTGATAAATCTTAAAGAGAAAATGATTCAAAACTTATGAATTTAAAAAATGAATTTAGTGAATAATTAAATAATTAAAAATAAGAATATGAAAAACTTAAAATTAGATTATAGAAATAAGAATAAGATTTTGAATCTAAATTAGTTGAAATTGATAATAAAAATAATATGATTACAGAATTATAATAAAAAATAGAATCTTTATAAAATAATACTATTAAATTAAAGGATGATTTAAATAAATTTGTAAGTAAATGTGAGAATTTAGAAATTAATTTAATTTAAAAAAATAGTGAAATATCTAAATTATAATAATTATAAAAATAACTTAATGATCAATTAAATTAATCTAAATAAATATAATCAGATTTACTTAAACATAAATAATCAATTTAATAATAATGTGAAACTCAAAATGATTAAATTAATGAATTAGATTTGTTAAATAAACAATATCTACAATAAGTATAGGATTATTATGCTTAATTAGAAGTAATTTAAAATGAAAATGAAAAATTAAAATAGAAACTTAAAATGCTTGAATTAGAAAGGGATAATAAATAAGTTGAATTGGATAAACAGATATAAGTTTATAATGAATTATTAGAAGATTATTTAGAAAAGAATTCATAATTGGAAAATTTAAATTAAGATTAAATTGAATAAGCCTAAAAAGATTTATAATTAGAAGAAGATCAAAAAACACTTTAAAATAAAATTGATAATTTAGATTTAGCCCTACAATAAAAAAATAATGAAATAATTTTATTAAAAAATCAAGATTAATTATAATTATTGAAAGCATAGGATGATTTTAAAGAAATATAATTATAATATGAGGATAAAATTAATTGTTTAACTTAAGAGAATTTAGATTTGACAATATAAATTCAATCATTATAAGGATAGATTGACTATTTAAATCAAAAATAGAAATCTGATAATATTATTGAAGTACAATAAAAACTTAAATTATCTGATCCCTAATTTTAATTTGATTTATCTACTATTTCAATTGGAAAGTAGAGTATATTCATTCCAGCTTAAAATGATGTTTATGTTCCATTATTACTAAAAAATATTTAGGTTTCAAATATCTCTGATGATTCCTTATCAAATACAAGCATAGATTCCTCAAATAAATAAAAACTATATAGAGTTTAATTAACATCTATCCCATAAGCATTAAGAGAATTTATTATGTAATTATTGTTTATATTATGTTAGTGATACTGGTTTGTTATTCATCTCAGAAGTTAGTAATATTATTGAAACAGAAGAATATTTCTAGATTATTGTGAATCAACCAAATTATATCATAGGATTTGAAGGTTAGGATAATTAGATCAAAAGTTTTACTCTATGAAAAATAATTCATCTTAAATTATTATTTATAGAATTATTAACTATATAAAATCGTTTGTATACCAATAGCATATTCATATATTATACATCTGTTTCTATCATCATACATATATAATCATAATAAAGAATTAAAAAAATTAAATAATTCATGATTATTATGAAATTATCATCTTCGATTTAGTATCCACTTAATTCAAATTAAATGAATTCTTTATTAAGAAGTTATGTTTAAACATTTTAGTTTTACTTCCAATTTATACTAAAAATAATTTATTTTCAAATAAAAAAACATATACATATATTTTTAATTCTGAGATTTATCAAAAATAAATGAATATTTGAAGATCTATCCAAAATTAACAATATTTATCAAACAAAAATATTAGGATATTTAATGAAATGTGAAATTGAATAATAAATTATATTATTAAGAGGATATAAGATATTATTTAATTTAATTTATTCTTATATTTAAATAGGCTTGTTTTTAATAACTAAAATTAACTTTAACTATCATAATTAATGAAAATAAATGAACTATCAAATACTAATCTGACAATATTTCTATTAAAAAATAGGAAATTAATTTAATTGTAGGAACAAATAAGTTAGAAAAGTTACCTGAAAAATTGATATATAAATACTAAATTCTTTGCCTTTAAATCTAAAAATATCCTATTAAGTTAATTTTTTTGAAAGACATTTTAACTCCCAATATGATAACCGAAAATAATAGTTTAATTATTTTATAAAAAATTGAATTCGTTATTAGTATTTTTTATGTATTTGACTTAAATTAATTTAACAAAGAATTATGATCTTATTAAACAAAACAAGATTGAAGTAAAATAATAAATGAAAATGATTGGTATAAATATAAGTTAATAATATATTAAATCAGAATTTTGATGGTTCAGCTGTTATAGGTTCATTTGAATCATGACTATATCCCTCAAATTAAGCTATATATAGATTTGTAAAATATACCTTAAATAGAATTACGCCTAAGCATAAGATCATTTTCTTTTGTATCCTACTCAGTATCCTATGTTGATCCACCAGAATTACTATAATTACGTGGTAAATATGGAGGCTATAATTCTTTATTAAGTAATTTGTTCCATTAAAATCCATTGAACCATGAATGATTCTTAACAGCTTCTGGATTATCAGAGCCTAATCTCTAAGCAGGTTTTCTTTGGATTAACTGAATTAATCATTTTAAATTTACCTAATTTGCAAAATCAGCTGCTTCTAATGACCATGTAGTAGGTACTTCATTTTTTTTAATTTAAACTTACTTTGCTAACACATTATCTCTAATCTCTTATCTAGATCTTCCAACATAAGGTCTTCTTCCCAACATACATTCATAGACAATCACTCCTAATGCAAAATAATCTACAGCAATTCCATGGTTTTATCTGCACAATACTTCTGGAGCCATATATCCTGGAGTTCCACTAGTATCAGCTGAATTATCTGGTCTCCAAATTCTAGCTATACCCAAATCAGTTAATCGTAAATATCCTTCAGAATCAAATACTAAATTTTCTGGCTTTAAATCTCTATGAATTATTCCTTATGAATGTAAATATTCTAAGGCAATTATGATGCAGGCACAAAAAAATTCTAAATTAAAAAAAACTGATGTTACTTGTTTCTTCTTCTGAAAATTTTCTATTTTTACCAATATGATATCTGAGATCTCCTCCACTTAATAAATCCATAACTAAGTATAAATTCTCTCTATCTTAAAATGCAGCCACCATATTTATTAATGATGGATGTCTCAATTAACATAAAAGTGTTCTTTCATTCATAACTGAAGTTACACTTTTCTTTGCAATAATTCTAAACTTCAAAACTTTAATATACTTTGCTTTTGACATCATTTTCAATGCAAAATAACTTTTATTTTTTCTTTTTTTCACCTTCCACACTTTCCCAAATCCACCTTTTCCTAAAACCTCAATAAACTCAAAATTATGGACAGAAAGAACTAGGATATATCTATCTAAGTACTTGATGAATCTGAAAAGTCTTTCTTGTCAGTAATGTTACAATTGCCCATTATTTAATTAATTTTAAGTTATAATTCAAACTCAACGTCTTCAATTAATGTTGGATCAAAACATTAACATACTCTAAGCTTCATTTAATCTATAAATCCAATGAGATTTAAAAATAATAAAATAGTAATTCTCAAAACTCTAACAATAGTTCTATTATCAAATAAGATCATATATAAAATTGTATAACTCTTTTTGTGCTATTACAATTATTTATATCTGTTTATATTCAATATTGATATTTTTAGATAAAGAGATTCTTCATTAGAATTATGTAGTATTCAAAATTATAATACTCTATTGTTTATTTAATGAGAGTATCTATAAGTCTTCATAAATATCATCTAAATTGAGTACTTATATTCATTTTCATTTACATAAATTTCAAATAATATATTTATGTATACATTATTATAAAATTAAATTCAAAAGGATAAAAAGAAATTCTTTTTTTTATTTAATGAAACAAAGTATATATTTAGAATTATTTAATATAATCAAGAGATATAATTTAACATATATATTATTATATATATATTATTGAATAGAGATTTAAATCTTTATAAAATACATTAGTGGGATTTCTAAATTATGATTTTATTTTAAGTTTTACATTGTGAATAAAATGTAGAAAGAATATTTTAATGATCGTTCTAGATCTTAATGATTTTTGTACAATTTAGTGAGATTATTAATAATTAAAGTAACTATATATCAAGTAAACAAAAAAAAGTATTTGATAAATAACCTCTTCTATCAATTGATTATCTACTTATTTATATATAAAATAAGAACAATGATATGACGTATAATTGGAAGTGCCTCTAATCGTTTTAGAATTATGTAAAAACGGATAAATTAAATAAAAACGAAAACTAAACAAAAAAAACTATAGATGTCTAGAGGTTAAATAATAAAATATGAGGTAGATATGTACGAAAGCAAATCGAAAAGAAAAAACGATAAACGCAAACAAAATCAACAATCTCCAATAGCAGATTATGAAAATGATAAAAAAAAGGTTGGCAGGTGGACACCTGAAGAGGATGAGAAGCTTTAAAAATTGATTGAAGGTTTTCTATTGAATTTTATTTGTAGAATATGGAGAAAAGAGTTGGCGAATCATTAGTGATATGATGGAAGGTCGAAGTGCCATACAGTGTTTGCACAGATGGACTAAAATACTTAAACCAGGACTGAAGAAAGGTATATTTACTGTGTTTATAGTTTAGGACCTTGGTAAGATGATGAGGATGAGAAGCTATTAGAATGGGTCAAGAATAATGGGCCTTGTAAATGGTCTTTGTGTGCTGAAAATATTGCAGGAAGGTCAGGAAAACAGTGTAGAGAACGATGGTTCAATAATCTCAATCCAAATGTTAAAAAAGGAGGCTGGACATCTGGTTTTTATCTAATCACTATTCGTAGAGGAGGATCATGAAATATTTAAAGGATATCTATAGTACTCATCATCTTGGTCAAAAATTGCTAAGAACTTATTAGGTAGAACTGAAAATTCGGTTAAGAATAGGTTTTATTCCACTGTGAGAAAATTATTGGCTGATTAAGAAAAAAATGGGATATCACTTAAAGTAAATCCATTTTATTAATTTTAGATGCTTGAGGCACAAGGAGAAAATGGCACTTCTGCTTTATAGACCTTTGTAAAAGAGCATCTATAAAAATATGAATAACAAATGTAAATGTAAGTGGAATAAGAAGAACCAGAATCAGATAAATCAATGTAAGATGAAAAAGTAGAAGAATCTGAAATGAAATCTGAAGATGATGATGATAGTAAATCAAGAAAGAAAATGCAAGCAGAAACATATTAAGAATAGAATCTACTTTATAGATTACTTAAATAATAAGGAGGGCCAATAAAAAGAACATCATGTATGAAAGATTATTCAACAATATATAAAAAATATAAAAAAAGGTATAATCAAAAAAAGAAAGATAAAAAATTATCAGATAAAGTAGAGAATCTTAGAAAGATGATACTTAAAAAAGAAGATTATAAAAATTCATCTGAAGAAAAAGAATTAGATTTTTAATAAAATCTTGAATAATAATTAGCTAATTTTTCTTAATAAAAAATGGATGCTTAATCTTAAAATGGTGATTCTGATAAAATGAATGAATTTTAAGAAAAATTATTGGCATTTTTCAATCAACAATTAAATGAAGTAATGAAAAAATTTTATGTTGAAATGGGGGATCCTAAATAATAAGCTAAATGGCAAATGATACTTGCTTCTGATGATAATAAAATCTAATAGTAGTAATAATAATAATAATAACAATAATAACAACAATAATAATAATAATAATAATAGTAATAATTATAAGAAAGTAAAAAAAAAACTAAAAGATAAATGGCAAAGAGTGCAAAAGTCAAAGAAGAAGAAGTTGAATAAAATTAAATGGTTATGAATACATTTTTACAAAAATTTAATCATCTTGGTTAAATAGGAATTACTCAATTAGGGTACTATTTTAATAATAAATATTTAGAGCTAATGTAAATGAAGGGAAAAATGAAACTGAAAATTAAATGGTATAGGATGCTAAAATTGATTAAAAAATGTTGTTCCTTATTAGTTAGTTACACACTTTAGAGAATATGTTAGGAGATACAAAAAAAGAATTCAGCAGATTAGAAGCTAGTCTTTATGAAAAAATCAATAATACTTCATTTCACTCTAATAATTCGAGTGAAAAGAACTGATACTTAATTATTGTTATTTAAATTCTTTGATTTTGTGTCAGCCATATTAAACATCTAAAGTTTATTTTTTTATTTTCTTGAGCCATTTTCATAATACTATAATTTATATATATATAAATATATGTTTGGTTATATATTAAGTATACGCTTTTTAAGTTAGTTAGTGTATTTTGGTAATATTAATTAGATTAATCCTTCAAAAATAAACTTTTTTCTTTAAAATTCTTGTATCCTTATATAGTAATACATTTAGCTTTTCAATAAAATATCAATTAAATTTCTTTTGAAATTAGTATTTTTCATTAAACACAAAAGGTAATAGAATGAAATACCCCTTTGTAAAACTTCCTTATAAAGAAATAATATAATACTGATGAAAATTGTTTAGTTAATTTTAGATTTTTCCAAAGAGAAGGTTTAGAATGTTTAAATAATACAAAAAAACATTTTTTTTTTGATTTTTTTAGAGTTATATTGAAACGAAACTTATAACATAGAACTTCAAATCTTTTGTTTTAGAGCTCTTTAGTGAATCAAACCTTTGTTTTTAGTAATCTTTTTGTTTATTTGTTAATTTCTAATTTTACTTTTAGAATCTTCATTTTACTATTTACCTATTTCTACTTCTTAAGCCCTGAGTATTTTATTATGTATGAATTGGGATAACTTAAGAATTTTATCTGTAAATTAGATTTATTCGTCTTGAAGATATGCAATTATAGCCAATGCAAGTTCTATGTGAGAATATTGGTAAATATCGAAATCTAGAATAATTGAAAGAAATACCTAGAAGAATGAACATTAATAAACTCTAAACATTTTCATTGATTTCAATATTCATTGCCAATAAATAATCTGATGATGTAATGTAGTTTAACTAAAACCCCATAACTTTTATTATCTACTCTTCCATTTCATCATACTCTACATTCTAATATAGATTCTAGCCATTAGAATCATATAGTTTAATCTAAGCCATGGCTTCTGTTTCATTATACTACAAATTATTTTCATATTTACTTTAGTTGCTAAAGAATAGGCTGAAATTCCTAGTAATTATAGATATTCTTAAGTTATCTTAAAATAATTAAGATAAGTATCAATATATATGACTGTCAGTTCTATAGTTTTTAGAGAATGTCTAAATTGAGAAGCTTACTAATTATATGTGAATATAGATACGGCCACAATCCATTAAACGAGAATATCTCTTCTACATATGCCTTATGAATCATTCTAATAGAATTCATTCAACTTATTTATTGGTTTAGACTAACAATTTTAAAAATACAGATACTTTTTCCCTAATTAATAAATCTCTTATTTGAGAAGAATAAAGCATTCTGATTTATTATCTAAATAATAATAATAAATCCTAGTCCACTTAAAATTCAAATTTATAGATCAATATTAAGAAGGATATGAATATTTTATCATATCAAAGTAAAATTAAAAAGTTCATTAACAAAATATAATTCTAATTTATCATATCTATAAATTTCTGATTATTTCTAAACTCATAATATATTGAGTATCTTAACATCAGTATTAAACCATTAGAAAATCCTCTTCTATATTTAAAAATTGCTATTGAGATAACTAATTATCCTCTTTAATGGTAAATTATATTTTTTAAAGTTAAATATTTTTGAGTATTAATTAAATATATTTGTTTAATTGATAGATTTTAAATTAGAAAAATTATATTATAATCTATTTTTCTATGATTAAATGAATCAGATCCAAAAATTTATTAGTTAAAATTCTAATAAGATTTGTAATTTGAATTAAAGATTTTATTAAATCTGATTATATCTAAATTTTTATTATTAGATTTATAATTAATTTTTTGATAATTAAAACTAAATAATCTAAGATCTTTTTATTAATTAATTAAGAATAAATGTATTGAAATTAAAAAATAGTATTTATAATAATTTGTTTAAAGAGAAAATAATCATTAATAATATATTTTATTTATTACAAAATTAATCATTATATTCAATTTAATTTTAGTAACATATCAATTCTTATATTCATAGTCTTGAAATAATCAATTATGACATTATAAAAATTAAAATAATATTTAAATGATAACTAAAATTCTTACATGATATCATTTAAGGTAGCAAATATTATTAATGATTGAGAAGCATTAAAATTCACTTTAATGTATTTCTTATGATCTATTAAATAGAAATTCCTTTATATAACTGTGTATATTTTAAATGTAATTTTTCAAGAGTTAGAGCTTATATGAAAATCCTCACAAAGAAAATGGGATTAATTTAACTTTTATTATATATATGTTAGAATAATGAATGAAATACTAATCTAAAAATAATAAGAAAATATTATATAGTTTATAATAAAAATGTAATATTAGATTGATTAATAATAATATTTTCAACAAAATTATTTATTTTCTTCGATACTGAATAGTTTTTATTACATAAATTTAATAGTTAATGAACTAATTAAATTATTAATTTTGAATAGATTTTCATCAGTTCTTAATTCACCAATTAATACCATTTCAGCTGCAATAAAATAAGTTAAATCAACAGGATAAGCATGATCTAAACCTTTAATTTTATAATGTTCAATTTATGTATTAAAATCTAAAAATTCTTTAAGTAATTTAGGATCAAACCATTCTTATTTAATTCTATTTTTATCTTTACTTAATATTAAGGTTCTACATTTAACTTATTTATGCATTTATTCTTAATTAAATGGAAATAACCATGGATCATATGCAATAACACTATTTACATTAATTTCTTAAGCAACTCTAAGAACAGATGCACCACCAAATGAATGACCAATTAAATTAATTGATAATGGTTTAAAATCATAAAATACATCTTTAATTTTATTTGATTTTAAATTATCAATTAATTATTAAATTTATTCAGTTCTCCATTCTAAATGTGATGATCTTATTTTTTAATATTTTTCAATAATTTCTGGATAATTACCAGTATTATATATTTTAGTACCTTTAATATCCCATGGATAAACTAATTCATAATGTTATAATGAAAATACAACATAACCTTCACTTGCTAATTATTAACATAATGTTGTATATGCATTTCTATGTTATGAAAATCCATGACTAAATATAATAACATCTAATTCTTTATTTATTAATGGTTATTCAATACTAGCTGTAAAATTAATAAAACTTAAATTTAATAATAATTAAATACTTTAAAAAAGATAATCCAATATCAAATATCCATTCCGATGGTACCCATTTAGATGATAAAATAGATAATTCATATATTAATTTACTAAATTTATTATTAGGTAACCATTTATATTTAATATCTTCTTATTTATTATCTTAACATGGATAATATACAGAAGTATCAGTTTAATAACTATCATTTAATTTAATTGATTTATAACATGTTCTATATTTACCTGTAGATTTAGGAAATTCATAAACAGGATAACTAATTAATGTCCAAATATATAAAATAGTTAATACAGCAGATACTTAACATAATATTTTATCTGCAAATTATAATGCCTATTATAAATAATTAATATATATATTACTCTATCAAAAAAGAAGAATGTATATGCTGCCATTATTAGAATTGAATTAAATCGAAATCCTTCAAAAAAATATTTCAATAATAACCAAATACAAAGTCCAAAGAATCCAAATAAATCAAAATATGAATTATGATTAGCATGAGTATTTCTATATAATATTTAATATAATTATTATACTTTTTTACAGGTCCTACATTATCTAAATCTACTAATTTTTATTAAATTGGAAATATTATTGATTACATTTCTATCAAAATACAAAATACAACATGAGCTGCCAATATAAATTCAAATATAAACACCTTTCTCATTTATTTTATTTTTTATTTTTAATAATCATATCAATAATCATTAAATNCACCAAATGAATGACCAATTAAATTAATTGATAATGGTTTAAAATCATAAAATACATCTTTAATTTTATTTGATTTTAAATTATCAATTAATTATTAAATTTATTCAGTTCTCCATTCTAAATGTGATGATCTTATTTTTTAATATTTTTCAATAATTTCTGGATAATTACCAGTATTATATATTTTAGTACCTTTAATATCCCATGGATAAACTAATTCATAATGTTATAATGAAAATACAACATAACCTTCACTTGCTAATTATTAACATAATGTTGTATATGCATTTCTATGTTATGAAAATCCATGACTAAATATAATAACATCTAATTCTTTATTTATTAATGGTTATTCAATACTAGCTGTAAAATTAATAAAACTTAAATTTAATAATAATTAAATACTTTAAAAAAGATAATCCAATATCAAATATCCATTCCGATGGTACCCATTTAGATGATAAAATAGATAATTCATATATTAATTTACTAAATTTATTATTAGGTAACCATTTATATTTAATATCTTCTTATTTATTATCTTAACATGGATAATATACAGAAGTATCAGTTTAATAACTATCATTTAATTTAATTGATTTATAACATGTTCTATATTTACCTGTAGATTTAGGAAATTCATAAACAGGATAACTAATTAATGTCCAAATATATAAAATAGTTAATACAGCAGATACTTAACATAATATTTTATCTGCAAATTATAATGCCTATTATAAATAATTAATATATATATTACTCTATCAAAAAAGAAGAATGTATATGCTGCCATTATTAGAATTGAATTAAATCGAAATCCTTCAAAAAAATATTTCAATAATAACCAAATACAAAGTCCAAAGAATCCAAATAAATCAAAATATGAATTATGATTAGCATGAGTATTTCTATATAATATTTAATATAATTATTATACTTTTTTACAGGTCCTACATTATCTAAATCTACTAATTTTTATTAAATTGGAAATATTATTGATTACATTTCTATCAAAATACAAAATACAACATGAGCTGCCAATATAAATTCAAATATAAACACCTTTCTCATTTATTTTATTTTTTATTTTTAATAATCATATCAATAATCATTAAAATTTATCTTATTTGATTTTGTTCATTGTTTTATTATATAATTATAATTAATCATTATAATGAAGAAAAACTGTTAATTTATTTTTGTTGTTTTAGAATTAAAGTCAAAATTTAAGTTTTTTAATAAAAAAATAAGCATGAGAATCATTGATTAGATACACTGTTCATTTTTTAATGCAAGATTTTTTACCTTATGGAATTAATTCTAGCTGTTATATTATCGAGATTTTTTTCATCAATCATTTAAGGAACATATTTGTATTTTTATTATGTAATTATTCTCTCAGTTTTAAAAGCTTTTTCTAATATCTCTTATGGAATAGGAGAGCCTTTATTTGGTGATAATCTTGGTCTAATACCAAGTTAGGCAGTTGATGCTTCAGTTCTACTGAATTTATGTTGTGATAATCTATTTTAATTTTGAATTTATTGATCCATGAAAACAAGCATAGGTTGTCTTTTAAAGACTTCTTATGGTTAATAATACCCTAAGGGAGGAGTATAATTTTCAGTTTTCTATTTTTTTCCAAGTCTTGGTGAATTACATATATTTGTTGTTAATTTTCTTACTATTCCATCATTGAATTATAACTTTTAATTCAATCCTGTTAGTGGTTTTTAAACTTAGAACTCTGTTTCAATATTTAATTAAAACTTTTTATCTAGTTTACGTAAATGTGTTAAACTGCACCAATCAGAATTTCCATGAGTTGAATAAATTTCTTTAAGAAATCTAACTTTTTTATTTCTATTAATTATTCCTTATAATTTATTACATTTAAGATGTTTTGGAAGTATTGGAAGTTGTTCTATCAAAAATATGTTCACTTTTTTTATTATTAATTCTTGAACAACTTCTTTTTGTTAAACCCTTAAGATTTCCTAATTCATCTCTTTCATCTTTAAAAGGAATAAATCCAGTCCCTTCTTATTCTGCTTTTTCCTATAAAAAGATTAATGCCTTCATTTTAATTTAATTATAATTTCATTTTTTATATACAATTTAAGTAAATAATTTATCAACAATTTAATAGTATAGTGTAGCTTATTTGAGTCAAAAATAAAGGATCAATATATAATCATTATAAGCAATTGATATCTCATCTATAAATAAGCTTTAGTGTATATAAACTATTCACTTTCATTTGGAAACAGTTAAAATTAATAAGAATATATACCATTAAAAATATTCAGAATCTTAAATAATACAGATTTATAATCAATTAAATTTTTTATATGAATATTATTTAATTAAGTAAAAATTATTGGATTAAAATATAAATAAATAATAATTCCAGAATTAAGATTTAATAATAGCAATAGATTAATAAATAATGAATAGTTATGATGTATTAAAAAGATTTGAAAAATTAAAGAAATATGATAAATATATTTTAAAATATATCATTATATTTTAAAATATAATGATATTTAAATCAAATACTCTCATTCATCTGATGTAAATATGTAATTTCTACTTAAGAATCCAAAAATTGTATCTGATTTTAATTGTAAAACAATTTTAGTTATTTGAAAAGAGTACTATTTTAATTGTAAACTAATATTTGAATTGATAAATTTCCTTGCACTTTATAGATCTACATATATTTTATCTTTTTCCAAATAAACTGAGAAAATACCAATATATATTTGCATAATTTTCAAATTAAAAAAGAAACCACTAATATCTCTTCTTTAAAAAAGTTATTAATACTTCCAATCATAATAGATATCATCTTTATCTATAGGATTATAATCTGTCTCTAATTTTTAAACAACTTTTATTTTAGGATTACTAGAAACTATATATCCTACAACTACCATACTATCCTACTCATTATCAGCAAATTTGTAAGTGAACTCTTTATCATTTACTGGGTTTTGTATCTTATAAAATTTATTAAGAGCTTCATAAAAGGGTTCATGAAAATAGATGTTTCCTACAAAAGACTTAATCGGATTTCTATAACAATGAACACATTTACATAATATTAGTCCTTGTTATTCATAATCAAAATCTATCTTTTTTAATTCCTCATAAAATGATTTAAAATCAACAATATGTTTCTCAAGACAGTTTTAAAGTAGTAAAGGTAATTTTATTCTCAAATCAAAATTTACTGCACAAAACAATTGCTTAAATACAACCTATCTTTCATTTAACTCTTTTATGTAATCCTCTCTTTTGATTTTGTATCTATCCATAAATTCTTAAAGCATATATTATTCACCTTAATATTCAAAAATATTTGTTCCATTTGTGTAAGACATGTCTTTAAACATATATGAAAGCATATTTGTATCTAAATATATGTAATTTTAAATTTAAGTTTGAATCATCGACTTATTTTAAGGTTTTTTACATAATGGACAACTATAAATTTTTGTTGGATTTACTTTTTTTTAATAATTAAAATCTGCAATATAACTTCTCATATCCATACAAACCTATAGATCTGTACATAATTTACATCGTACTGGATATTCAATTGTAAGTTTTGTGAGTTGGTCTTGCATTTTTACTTTATAATTTCTGTATTTATATAGAGATATTTTTTTGCCTAATTATTTATCATCTTATAAGAGATCTCCTTGACTTACTGACATTGCCTATTATTATATTTATTTTTAGAATTCTTCAAAAGTAGTTTTGATATGGAAATCTGGATGCTAGTAATATACTGCTTTAATGACTGGATCAACATATTTGCCATTCTCTATAATTACATCTTCTTATATTTTTCCGGTGTCTTAATTGTAATAAAATTTTAATGGATAGGGATTACTTAATTTTATTGCATTTAATAAATCCAAATCTACACAAATACCTGAAAATAATGTTATGATATCATTTATTTTATCTTATTCCTCTGTTTAAGGAGTTTTTAGAGTATCTGGTTACTTAGTATAATCTATGTGAGCAATTTTTAATCGATTTGAACATCCAGGTTGATTGCAATTTAAGAATTCTTATTTTTTTCTATTTTATTCCTAAAAGAATAGTAAACTAGTTAATTCATAACATTCATAATGTTTACATCCCTATATTCTCACAGGGACATTTATTTTAACTTTATCCAACAAACAAAAACACCAAAAATTGATTATAGTTTAATTGTTAGATTTCTATGAAACTAATTCTTTTTAAATCATTGAATAAATTGATGTATCATAAGAAACTCTCTCGAACATTTTTAGAAATTGTCTTGCACATTCTTCTATCAAGAAAAAATCCAAATATTTTTTTTTATTTCTTATGTATTTATTCACCACAATTCCTTTGATTATTGTTACATTTTCAACGATTATATTAAATTCTTTATATGCTTAAACTCTCCAATCTTCAACTAAATCAGCTGGACTCTTTGCTTATTAATAACAATGTGGGCATTGATAAAATTTGTTTTATTAAATATCCTTTAGAGCTTCTTCCATTTCGAAGCAAGAATTGTAATGTATACATCTTTTGGTTAAAGCCTAATTTATAAAATAATAGTCTTACTGGATTTCGATATCTAAATTTAGCGTTGTATGAAATCCCTAATGAAAGTGTATCATAAATCATATCCTTTAGTGTTTGATAAATAATTGTTGAACTAATTTATTAACTATTTTCTGTTGAATTAAGATATTGATTACTAATTAATTAATTACCAACATTATTCGATTGTTATAAATTTTGAGAAAGTATATTCAAATTTTATTATTCATATTTATCATTTTTACTTTTTATCAATTTTAATAATAAAAATTAGTCAATATATATGTATTTGTTAAGATTGATAATTGCCATAATTTAATTTTAAGGTGAATTGCACAAAGGACATGAGTATTTTTATTAATTATTCATTAGCTTTTAATAAAGAAAGTCAAATATATAAGTTAATAAATCAATTGATTTATTTAAGTCTTTGCAATTAATACATCTTGTTGGTAACTCAACATGTAATTTAGTAAATTAATCAATTATATATAATTCTGATGTACTTTCTAATAAGCTTGACTTTAAATCTTGTTTTTCAAGTAATAAATTAGTTTGAATTATTTATAAAATAACTTTATCAAGATTAGTGCTAATATCTAATTCTTATTATTTTGTCATCTATTTATTGAATTTTTAAGAGTATGAAATTAAACTTTGATTCAAAGGAAAGTATATTTTCTATTCAAAGGTTTTAGTTGATTTATTAATATTGAATATAATTGTAACTGGATTTTTTTATTTAATTTCTTTTAGGAGTAATTAATCAATAAAAATTCCATAAAAAAATGAATTTAAACTAGAAATATCTAATTTCTAATTACATTCTGGATAAGTACATCTGAAGGAGTTTTCACTTTACTTTTTATTTTATTAATAATATAATAAACTTGTGAATTCATAGCATTCTAAATGTTAGCATCCATAAATCCTTACAGGAATTATAATTTTCACAAAATCTAAAAGACAAATTGCATATAATTCTTATTATCCACTTTATTTCTTATCAATAAGAGATTTTAGAAATGAATTTGTTTCAAAATTTTGTTGTATTAATGCCACAAAATGTCCTTTTACATCTTCTATTGTGAGTAAATCTAAATATTTTTTATTTCTCTAATATTTGTTGACCATTAATCCTAAGATGATATGAATTTCATCAACTGAATCATGAAATTCTTAATTAGCATAATATCGAATATCCCACATTAGATCCGAATATTATTAAGCTTTTTAACTACACTCTGCACAAGTAAATAATTAATTGGTTTCAAGTTATTTCTTAATTTCATCTAATTCAAAGCATTCTTTCAAATGATAACACATTTTGGTGACCACCTAAATTTCAAGTTATATATTACAGGTTTAATATATTGATTTCCTTCATGATTTCTTAATTTTATTGTATCAAAAATAATCTTTTCTTTTTGGAGAGTGTCTTGAATTTAAGACTCATAATTCATAGATGAAAGCATATTTGAATTATGATTCTGTGTCTATTTTTTTTTATTAAAAATAAAATATAAATTTTTATTAAAATCTTTTTATATTGGCATGATTTTAAAATTTAGAATTATCAGATCAAATTATTTTACAGAGTAAATTAGAATAAAAAAATGTATATATACAGCTATTTATATAGATTAACTTTATCCACATTAACTCTATTTTTAAACAGATAGAGCACCTTAATTTTATATAATTTATTTGCTTTATAGATTTTATTCATTGATAATTGAAAAAAAGAATATAAAGTGTTAATAAAATAAATCATTAAAGATAATTTTAAAATTCATTATTCTTCGAATATCGAGAATCAGTACTATAAATTTATGATTTACTTATATTTGATTATTTTTTAGGTGATTTTTCAATTTCATATTAAAAACTCATATAATCTTGTTTACTAGGACTTCTGAGATTATAATTATTCCTTGGATAATTGATTAATAATTTATTATATGTAATCTTTTAATATTCTCTAATTTGAATATAATTAAATAATTACTTGGCTTTTTATTTAATCTAGGATTCAGAAGGGATATGATATTATTTTCTTTGTCTCAATTATTTAATTTGTTCGTCCAAAAATGAAATTTGAGGCAAAACCTTGTCCAACACATTTTAATTAAAATTATAATTTATATTTGATTATTCTAATGGAATTTATTTAATTTGAACGTATTCTGCCAAAGAATTCTAAGTGTATATATTTAGATATCCTAAACATTCATTATCTAAATCCTTCATATTTAAATCATTCTTCATATTATATAAAATATTTTTAACATTTTTTTTTTCTTTTTCTAAAGTATCTTAACCTGATGTATTTTTATTTGTTTATTATAAATCATAATGAATTGAATTAGAAATATTTAATTGTAGAATTATCTTATTTCTACTTAAAATAATTGCAGAATGATAGGGTTAATCTATAAAGTAATTTTTTACTGCTTAATAAGAATATAATAGATTAATCAAATTTTAAAAGTCTTGATAAACATAATATTAAATTAAGACTTACTCTTCATCATTATTTTATTTTTATTTTTGAATTTCATATTCTTGATTTTATGATTACATAAATTTAAGATTATTTTGTTTATAAGCATAATCATAATTATTTATGAAATTATAAGCACGACTATTATTTATAAATGGGGTAAGAGAGTCTTGTTAGTTTTACATTATTATTATTATTAATTTCCTTGAAATCAATTAAAATTTCTTATCTAATCTTCTTGATAATCAATCTAATAGAATAAAAATTTAATTAATAGAATAAAATTTAATTAATCACTTATAAATATACAATATAATTGTAAATATTCACACTATTAAGGTTTAATTACATTATTCACTATTTTGTTATTTACAATCTCATATATAAAAGTATTAACTTTATCACCATAAAAAAGAATTTGATATATTCATAAATAATATAAAATAATTAAATTTAGTACTATGTTATATACTAAAAAATATTTGAAAAGAAATTGTCAAATAAGTTAGCAATTAAATTGTTTAACTAAATAAGTTATAAAAATGAAGGAATATCATAAAATGTTAATTGTGTAGAATTCCAAAATAATTGAAATTTAAATTCTAATATGGATAATCTTTTATCATTTTTCTCTAGATATTCCTTATTCTACAAAATCTATAATAGATATAGATTATATCCAATTAATAAAGTAATCTATTATTTCCTTCTCTATATTAATATGTATATCTTTTTAACAGAAAGATCTGATTGTTAACTCATACTCTCATCTTAGATTTTTCATTATCCTCATGGATTCTCTCATTTCAAATATTACAATGGTTTTAGTTTTGATTTAATTTTCCTAATTTTATTTTTGTAAATATTTAAGACCTTATCATTTTATTTTATTAATATTAATTTTAGAATTCGCTTAAGAAAATGATGTAAACCTTAAAAACTTTATTGAATTATTATGATAAATATAATTTGAAATCAGAACAAAATAATGTTAGATGATTATAGTAATAGAATAGATTGTGACCCATATAATTTAAATTAATAATTGAAATATTCAATTAATAATTAAATAATTTGGGAACAACATAGAATTGATTATTATAAAAATATAGATTTATTTATTGTTCTTAAGCATATTTAATATAATAGATAATAATTGTTTATTTAAAATGATTATTACTCTACCAATAATGATATTTTATATGTCCACTACCATAGTATTGAATTAAGAATTTGTGACATTTCATAAAGGTGTTTGTGGTTGTGAAGAATTGAATGAAAAAGAATGTGAAACTGAAAGTGATTGGATGAAGGGACGTTGTAATATAGAAAAAGGTAAATGTGTGACTCGTAGATGTGAAAATATTAATGATATTGATCTTTGTATATATCTAGGTTGCTATGCTAAAAATAACAAATGTTATAAATCAAAAAGTTGCAATTAGCAAACTGAAGAAGAATGTAGTGATATATTTAATCGTGATTGCACATATGATTAAAATTTAAAAAGATGTTTAAGTTTTTATGATCCAAAACCTGATTTATCTATACCAACTTGTGCTGAACAATCTACAGATAAATGTTATGTTGCTAGAGAAGGTCTTTGCTATGTTAAAGATGGAAAATGTTAAGAATTGACAAAATGTGAAGATGTAAAGTTAGATGCAATTTGTCAAAAGACTTATCCTGCATGCTTTATGTAACCAACAATATCTTGTATAACAAATGATAAATGTGAAAATTCAATTAGTCCAAAATGTAGTCCAAGAAAATTAAAAATAAATGGAGATCAATATTTACTTTGTAAGAAATTAGAAGATGGAGAATGTGTAAATTTTGATCCATCTTAAGAAAATGAAGAAACATGTTATAAAAATTCTTAGTTATTTTATCATTGGGATGGTAAAAATTGTGTAAAATGCAAAGGTTGGTAAGTCAGTGCAAAATAAATTACAACTATTATTTTTATACTATTGATAATGAATCACATATGAAATTATATTGATTTATTTTATTATTATTATTCAATTAAATATATATAAATATACTAATATTTTTGTATTTTCATGTTGATACTATTATAATTTATATTAATAATATTGATATCTAACCTTATTATAAATGATTTCTTAATATTTAATGCTAAGAATTATTACAAATTTATTACAATTTTATAATCTTTCTTAATTACTTACTTTATTTATTTTAATTAAAAACTTTTTAAATTACAAAAGCTGACAGTCAATTTTTTTCACTTCTTCTAATTTGAAATAAAGAGATTTTATATACAAAAGATATAGGATAAATGGATCATTAAGTTTAATTTATTAATTAAATACCTATAATGGAAAGATAAATTCTACCAAGGAGAAATAGTCATATGTTACTAAAATGGCTTTTTGAGGAAATAACTATTAATATAATGAGGCAATTTAACTAATTATGGAAAACGAATTATAAAGTAAGAGCTTTTCACTGTTTTTTCCATTTTTGATTTTTGTGAATAAATTAATTTTTTTCTCTTACTTTTATATCTTTAATTTCAACTATGACTATTTTTTCCAGATAGTGGGTAAGATCATAATTGATTAATATTTTTTACTCTTTTTGTGTTTTTATAGTATAGTAAAGAAATTTGCTATTAAATAAATGTCCTCATTGATTTATCAAATAATTATAATATTTCACTTATAAAATACTACACTATCTATGATAATATTATAAAATAAAAATGCTGATTAAAAGAAATATTAATTATGAATTGATCTTTAATTAAAATATAAGTTGTATTAATTAAGTGAAAATAAATTAAACTTTTTGATTAATTTAACAAGAATATTATGTTAATATATAAATATATTATATCCTGATATAATTCTATCTTTTTATCATTATTACTTTTTAATGAATAAATTAAATAATTATTTATGCATTGTTGCTTGTAATATAAAGAAGTCAAACTTGTAGTATAACATCAAGGACTTTTGCGTAAGTTTTATCAGTAGCAGATTAGTAATAATAGACTATGCTGCAAGTGCTTAAATTGACAGCAAAGGTAAATTCTTTACAAATTGTAAGGTAATTTATGTAATTGATTAATTATCATATTTGTTACAGACAAAGAATAAATAAATAAGATATGACTTGTACAAAGGTGGATTTTTTAAATTGGAAATAAATGCAGTGTTTAACAAATTAGGAATTTAATGTTTTAGGAATAAACTAAGATCAACTGCATATTATTGAGATGGAACTGCATGTAAAAATATTATTTGTGATAATTCACCAACAACATTAAGAATAGTTGAGGATTTTTTGCTGCCAATTTCTAAATAGATATTTTGAAAAATAATTCATGAATCGATTAGATGTGACTGTTAATGATACTTTAACAATTTAAGAATCTTAAGATTTATCAGCTACATCAACAATTAGAGGATCATCTAGAGATTTTCGAGTTTTAAGAAATAATTCCCAATGTGTATTTGGGTTGCATCGTCTACGTTATGTGTTGAAAACTCTAGTGCAACTGCTGGTATCCTGGGAAAAAGTCGTGCATTGTCAGCAAGAAGATTTACATTCTAAATTTATAAAACTTATGTTCCTAAGTTGCATTTCGAACAGTTACGAAGTTGAATGCATAACTAAGCCCTCTAGTTGTTCAGGATTAGTTTAATAAAATTGTAAGGACGGATCAAATTCAAGTGGGGATTGTTATTGGAATGGTTCTAATTGTGTTGATAAAACCAGTTCAAATATTATATTAACTTCACACAATAACTGCATTGGTATATTTGATTAATGTACAGTGAATAATGAAGGAACTGAACTGCCTACAAAACTAAAAGAAAATTGTAAAAAACCAAAAACAAATTGTACAGATTATATGACATAAGCCTAATGTCATAAAACCATATCAAATTTAACAGCTACTGATGATTGTAAATGGATTGTAGATAAATGTTATGCTTTATCTACTTTTGCTACTGGTTCTTGTACTACTTTAAAGGGTACGTAATCAATGTGTTAAGGTTATAGAGCAGGATGTACAAATGTTATTGGAGCTACATCATCAACATCTTGTACAATAGAGCAGGTTTGAAATATTAAGATTGCTAAGGATTCAATGCTATTGTAATTCTAAAAATATATTGCTTTCAAATTAGATTAAAAATATATCGGCTAAATAGAGAGGTTATCTACGGGGAAAAACAATGTAAATTTAACAAGATGCTATGTATTTGAAAGTCTATGATTATAAATACAAAAAAAAATTAATTGGGTAATCTTGAAATAATTATTTTGAAAACCCTCTATATAGTGCACTTTTTATCACATAAACATGGTTTACTATAGGGCTAAGGTTGCTAAGATAATAGGAATATTTTTTAAGTTATGCAACCTCAAATATTTGTTGCCCTCTCTGGTTAAGGTAAATGTTTCTTGGATAGTATTTACTATTTATTCCCGCTTATAATTTAGCAAATGATGACAGAACAACTTGAAAGGAGAATTTGAAAACTTATAATCTCTATTTAACTTGATATTCTTGTACTAACTCACTCATCAGATATCAATCTAGAAGATGCTATTGTAAATTTAGAATCTTGTATTGAAAAGGGATTCTATTAAAAAAATAAATCTATAAAACAATTTTGAAATTAGTTTAATAGATTTATTTAGAGATTATTCAAATTGCTCAAAATTTTATAAGTTCAGATTTATTATTTGCTAATTACATAAATAAAGCAAAAATAACTTATTTCTAATAATAATCTCAAAGTTTAGAATATACTCTACACTTGCAATTTGTTTGCAAGAGCACAAATAATGAAACTGCTTGTGTTCCTAAATTAACTGCTGCGAATTATGAAACTATATTTTTTGGAACACAAAACTACGAAAATGTAAATTGTTATGGAATAAAAACTGGATATATAGTATTGTTAATAGAAATTCCACTAGATATATAGTTAGAAGATTTTATAATGAAACAATCACTTAATTATTCTAATTGCAATATTTGTCTCAATAAAACATACTAATAATAGAAATAGTTCATTTAAAATCTCAGATTAATATTCTAATTCTTGTCTTTATTTAGTTGAAGGAAAATGTGTTATAGTAGGGATATCATGTGTATGAAAGACTTATAATACCACATCAACTGATACTGCTTAAAACAATGATTAATAATTATGTATTATCAAAAATTGAATCAGTTGGAAAAACTAGTTTAATAAAGGAACATGTTCATTATACTAAAATTTGACCGTTCTATTTGATTAAGCTTTTTAGTACTTGCATAAGCTTCAAATAATAAGAATGCAAAAATTAGATCACTTACTCTGGTCTAATATTTAAGATTGATCATAGTCATCATATGTATGAGATGGAATAGCTTGTATTCTAAAAGCTGACCACTCAACCAGTAATACTAAAATAGCATATATTTCAGCTGGATTGGATAGAATTTTTATCTTTACTTAATCAACTGCAACTTAAGCTTTTTCTGGTAAAAATCATATGCTTTAATGACAGCATACATCAGTACTTATAACTATAAAGCTTTTTGTTAAGTTTTTAAAGATATATATTCATGGACTTCAGCATTAGGAACTGGAGCAACTGTTTTTGTAAATAAATATGGAAATTATGTTTGCACTAGATTCTTGAATTGGCATAAAATATTAATAAATATTTACTTAAGTTAGTGAAACATGCAAATCCACAGAACATAAACTTTTACATTAAATGATGGCTTCTTGATTTCTCAATAAATATATACTTGAATGCATCTACAAGCAAATTTGAAGTTTGCACACTATTTGTGGTTTAACCAAATGTTACAAATAATAATTCAATAGACACAACTAATAACACAAGAATCAATTCCAAGATACATATTCTTGGATTATCAACAAGCATTATCGTTTATCTCATGTTATGAAAAAAATAATTTTATAATTTTATATATTGGGGAAAAATAAAATAATTATAAAAAAGTGTTAATTAGAATGGATTATCATTAAATTTTGAACAATTTCCATTTTTAAAACCGATACCTTTATAATAATGTTTAATTAATTGATATATATCACTTTCAAGAAAAATATATATAAAAAAAAGTAGTATATTTTAGTATCAATTACTGTTACTGTTATCTTTCTGTATATTAAATTTGATTTTAAGATTCATATTTAAGTACTTAGTTGAAAATGTTAATATTGTACAATCTAATTAGTTAATTATAATTGCATCCAAAAGAGATAATTTATAAAATAATTTACATCTTAAGGACACTGCTGAGAAATCTAAAATTTGGAGATATTAATTAAACATTTTTCATAAAAACTAGTGCTAACATTTAGAAAAGGATAGAGTAATAATATAGTGGAAACCAAGCATCTCTTATTATTTTGTAGGCTTCATTCACTTATGATTAAATATTGATTCAAACCTAAAGATATGATGAAAATGCTCCAGAATTATCAATGCTCTATTTATTTGTCAATTTTAACAAATTAAAGCTGCTTTGAGCTAATTATTAAGTTAAATATCGAATAGGTATTTTTCTTCGGTTCTCAGAAGAATTATGATATAGGAGCTGCTTAAATGCTTTAGTCGATTACTATTAAATGTAATTTTTACTTTCTTGTCATTTTTTAATTTAACTTTTTGATTATTTTATCATAATAGTATATAGAATTTCAAATAAAATATTTTGTACCCAATAACATAAGAGTAGAATTAAACAGAGGATTTACTATCAAGATAATGCTTTAAGGTACTAGCCAATATATTGAAAATATATAACAAGTATAAGGATAGATGCTTGATAAAATGAAACACCCTTTAGAATTTAGTTCAAAAAAAATTGAGATGTCCTCAAATAATACTCTTTAGACTGGCCATTCTGGATCTATAGTAAAATTGTGACAAAAATGTTGAGAGAAATAAAATTTAATTCATCAAAATTCATTAATTTCATCAATACCATGATTAAATAATTTATCATAACAAATATTTTTTAATAACAATAATAAATATTTTCATATCAAATTAAAAAAAAAGATTTTTAAATTATAAATATTTATATTTATACATTTAATTAATATATTTCTGATGAAAAAATCACTTAATTTAAATTAAAATCCTCCATCAATTTTAGATTCATTCACTTCTATAAATTAATTAGCTTGATCTATGTTCTTTCTTCACCATACTCGATCTCGATCAATGAATATTGTTAGTTGTGATATGACATCGAAACCGATTATATAATATATTTAGGAAATCATTTATTATTCTATCTAGTCAACTATATTTTTTATTCTGATTTAGTAGTATAAACTTTATGATTAAGCGGCCTTATTGATTTATGCTTTTATTTTTGTTAATTCTAACATGGTATGAACGATGTTAAATTATTTACGTAATAAAGACTACTCTAGGAAGTTTATCATAGTCTAAAGCTCTGTATAGGATTATAGCTCTTTAAAAATGAATGAAATATGAATCCTTAAAGATATGGGTGAGAAAAATATTTTTAAAATGACTGATAAAAAATGACAAATATAAATTGCTGTCAAGTCTTAAAATATAGTTTAAATCAAATATCATTCAAAGGCTAATGGATGGAAAATAGGCTGAATTAAAATTTTTTTCTACTTCTTTCACAGTTTCGTTATTATAAACCATCTAGTAAACATTAACAATAGATAAATTACTTTATCAGGTAAAAAAATCTTTCATTTTTGGAAAGGTGACAGAAGCAAATAATTTTAAATAATTACAATAATGAAGTGATAGGTAGAGTTCTTTTAAATAGAAATATGTTGAAGAAAAAAATTTATTGGTGGGAAAATTCAAACTTCATTTAATACCTTAATTTAGGGGCAGAATGAATTTAGTAGAGTATAGATTAAGGTATGAGATTTTTTTTTCATTGAATCAAATTTAAAAATTTTTTTCGTCTATGTTATCTATTGTTGTAAATAAAAGCTTGATTTCATTCTAATTGCTCTTTGCTTTGTTATATTTTCAAGTATAGGTTTAAGGACAGCTAAATTATACTATTAAGTTTGAATTTTTCTTTGAATTGCCATTAATCTGATCTAGAGTTTTCTAGACAAAGGAAAACCGATATCAAGAGCAGTATCCAATTTTTCAATCAACTATTTCTTGCTGAAAGAATTTGCTTTTTTTTTTTTCATTTCTTTCCTTGGATTTTTAACAGATTAAGTCTAGAAAAACAGAATAAATGGTATTTTAAGCAAATTAAAAAAAAATTAATCTATATTAGTGTGCTACCAATCAACATATTGTCTTTTTTTTTTCTCTATCACTCACAGCCTCAAAAGAAATATTATATAAATATTAATTATCTAAATTGAGATCAAAATAAAATTCAGATCTTATAATTAATCAAGAATAGATTGTATCTATTAATTTAAAATAAATTAATTTTTTTTATATTTAAAACTGTGATAAAGTTTCAATAAAATAATAATACTTTTAATGAATAAATAATTCATCATATTTTCATTGTTGCTTGCCTTAGCAACAAGTCAATAATTTAGTATAACATCATGCACATGTGCATAATTGTTATCAGAAGGAGATTGCATCAAAAATATAAATCTTGGATGTTCATGGGATAATACAAAAAAATCCTGTGCAGTTTCAACAACCCCTGTTGCTCCAACTACTACCTACATTGCATATTGTGATGCTTTCGCTGAAACTGATTGCCCAAAAGCTAAACCTTGTACAGATTGTGGTGCTTATTCCGCATGTGCTTGGACTGAAAATAAATGTACATTCTTTACAGGATGCACAGCTTTTGCAAAAACAACAGATCCTGAATGTTAAGCAATAAGTAATAGATGTATTACAGATGGAACTCATTGTGTTGAACTTGATGCTTGTAGCACATACAAGAAACAACTTCCTTGTGTCAAAAATGCCGCAGGAAGCTTGTGCTATTGGGATACTACAAATAATACTTGTGTAGATGCTAATAATTGTGATAGATTACCAATTACATTTGTTACAGATAAAGAATGCAGAGATAAGTTACCAAATTGTACAACAAAGACTGGAGGTGGATGTGTTGATAGTGGAAATAATTGTAGTGATTAAACATTAGAAATTTAATGTGTTTGGAATAAATTAGGAACAACAGCATGTTATTGGGATGGAGCAGCCTGCAAAGATAGAATTTGTGACAATGCACCAACAACATTAACAACTGATGAAACTTGTAAAACTTTTAGAACGGATTCAACATGCACAACAAAACCTAACGGAGGATGTGTTACGAGAACTACTTGTGCAGCTGCAACTATCTAAGCTGCCTGTATTAAGAATAGTTCAGGCGGTGATTGCTATTGGACTGGAACTGCATGTGTTGATAAGACATGTACAAATGCACCAACCACAATGACAACTAATTCAGCTTGTGCTGGATTTGTAACAGGATGTATCACTAAATCAGGTGGAGGATGTGTTGCCAATGGAGCTTGTTCAGTAGCCAATCTTCCAGCAGCTTGTGTTAAGAACTCTTCTGGAACTGATTGCATATTTGATGGAACTTGTAAAGAAAAGACTTGTGCCAATTCACCAACAACTAATAATACACATGAATTGTGTACATCATACTTAGCAACTTGTACAGTTAAATCAGGAGGAGGATGCTAAAATAGGAGTTGCTCAAATGCTCCTATAACTACAATAACAAACGATGCTTGCGAAGCATACTATCCAGCCAACAACTGTATAACAAAGACTGGAGGAGGTTGTGTAACAAATACTACATGTGCTGCAATAACATTGGAAGTTGCTTGTGTAAAGAATTCTAGTGGTTAAACTTGTGTGTGGGATGTTGCTAGTTCAAGCTGTAAAGATAAAATATGTATAAATGCTCCATTGACTAAAACTACTCATGAACTCTGCCAAGATTTCTTAAATACTTGTACAGTTAATTCAGCAGGAGCTGGGTGTGTTGAGAAGACATGTGAAAATTCTTTAGTTCTCGCTATTTGTGATAAGGATAAAAATAATAAAGCATGTATTTGGAAAGGAAAATGCTATAAGAAATAATGTGTACTAGCTTCATCAGCTACAACCTCTCATACTGATTGTTAAACTTATCACTCAAGTTGTACATTAAGTAATACTGGCTCAGGATGCGTTCCACTTCCACTCAAATGTGAAGCCATTATAATTGAAGCTGCTTGTTAAATTAAAGCTAATGGTTCACTATGTGGATGGACTGGCTCTTAATGTATTGATAAAGCCTGTTCAACTGCTTCTAAGACCTTCACTACTACTTCATAATGCTAAGGACACATATCGACTTGTGTCGCGAATAATCCTGTTACTATTAATGGTTCTTTGACAATATAAGGATGCTAAGATTTACCAACTACTTGCGGAAATAGAAAATCAATAGAAAATTGTGAAATTTCAAGAAGTGGATTCCCAACATGTCTTTGGGTTTCATCAACCACAACTTGCGTCGAAAAATCTTGTTCAACTGCTAGCACTGTAGGAACTAATGGTGTTTTAACAATAGTTAATTTCACAAATTGCTAAAATTATTTGTCAGTATGCACAGCAACAAATGCCTCAGGTTCTTGTACTGCAACTTCAAAACCTTGTATTTCAAATAATAATTCTGATGGATGCATAACTAAGCCTTCTAGTTGTTCAGGATTAGTTTAATAAAATTGTAAGGAAGGATCAAAATCAAGTGGGGATTGTTATTGGAATGGTTCTAATTGTGTTGATAAAACCTGTTCAAATATTATATAAACTTCACACACTAACTGCATTGGTATATTTGATTAATGCACAGTAAATAATGGAGGGACAGCTTGTTAAGCATTAGCAACTGCTTGCACAGCTTACACAACTTAAGAAAATTGTAAAAAAACATCAACAAATAAGAATTGTATTTGGACTGGATTAGCATGTAGAAGTGCAACTTGTGCAGATGCTCCAGATACAACATCGTTTGATTCTGATACAGAATGCCTAGGTTATCCAACACCAAGTGAAACCTGTACAGTAGTTTACAAAGTTGGAGCATCAGGATGTGTACCTAAATCAACAAATTGTACAGATTATATGACATAAGCCTAATGTCATAAAACCATATCAAATTTAACAGCTACTGATGATTGTAAATGGATTGTAGATAAATGTTATGCTTTATCTACATTTGCTACCGGTTCTTGTACTACTTTTAAGGGTACTTAATAAATGTGTTAAGGTTATAGAGCAGGATGTACAAATGTTGTTGGAGCTACATCATCAACATCTTGTACACTAGATTGTACTTTGAAAACTGGATCAAATTTAAGTTTCTAAGATTGTTAGGCACTTGATACTACATGCTCTGTCAAAAAGGATGGCACTGGTTGTTTAGTAATATCATCTAATTGTGCTGGTTATACGTAACAGAGTAATTGCTTTAGAGCGGGTTCTGGATTATGCGGATGGAATAGTTCAGCTTGCTTATCTATTACTACTGCTAATGAATGTGTTCATGTGTCAGGATTCACTGGATTAGATCATGCAAAGTGTTAAGGATATAATCTTTTATGTACATCTTTATTAGATGGCACAGGATGTTAAGAGTACAAGACGAAATGTTCAGACTATACTGCGTTAAATACTTGTGGCACATCTTCTTAAGGAAAATGTTATCTAGATGGTTCCGATTGCGTTCGTTTTTCTAATTGCGCTTCAATTGTTGGAACTGGATTAACTGATGCAAACTGTGATGACTTTGATGTGTCTTGTGTGGCAAATGCTAACAAAACTGCATGCTAAGAAAAGATGTCAACATGTAGTCTCTATTTAACACAGAATTCCTGTACTACTTCAGCAGCTTCAGGAACAGCTGCTAAGTGTGCATGGAGTGGTACGGCTTGCAATGCTGTCGCTACTACTTCAACTGATTGTGCATATGTTACAGGAACAGGACTTACTGATGCAATCTGTATTACTTATAATGTTGGATGTACAGCTAATAAAGCTGGAACTGCATGTCAAGAAAAAAAAGCTACTTGTTCTGCATATATTGCATCAACAGCATGTTCAACTTCATCAGCTTCAGGAACTGCTGCTAATTGTGTTTGGGGAGGTGCAACACCTGCTTGTTAAACAGTCACAACAATTGCTACTGAATGTGCATATGTTACAGGAACAGGACTTACTGATGCAATATGTGGTAATTATAATGTTGGATGTACAGCTAATAAAGCTGGAACTGCATGTCAAGAAAAAAAAGCTACTTGTTCTGCATATACTGTATCAACAGCATGTTCAACTTCATCAGCTTCAGGAACTGCTGCTAATTGTGTTTGGAATGGAACTGCTTGCTTGAGTGTAGGAGTACCAAATTATAGTGTTTAATGTGCATATGTTACAGGAACAGGACTTACTGATGCAATATGTATTACTTATAATGTTGGATGTACAGCTAATAAAGCTGGAACTGCATGTCAAGAAAAAAAAACTACTTGTGCTTCATATTCTACTGATGCAACTTGTACAACTTCATCAGCTTCAGGAACTGCTGCTATCTGTGTTTGGGGAGGTGCAACACCTGCTTGTTTAACAGTCACAACAATTGCTACTGAATGTGCATATGTTACAGGAACAGGACTAACAAATGCAATATGTGGTAATTATAATGTTGGATGTACAGCTAATAAAGCTGGAACTGCATGTCAAGAAAAAAAAACTACTTGTGCTTCATATTCTACTGATGCAACTTGTACAACTTCATCAGCTTCAGGAACTGCTGCTATCTGTGTTTGGGGAGGTGCAACACCTGCTTGTTTAACAGTCACAACAATTGCTACTGAATGTGCATATGTTACAGGAACAGGACTAACAAATGCAATATGTGGTAATTATAATGTTGGATGTACAGCTAATAAAGCTGGAACTGCATGTCAAGAAAAAAAAACTACTTGTGCTTCATATTCTACTGATGCAACTTGTACAACTTCATCAGCTTCAGGAACTGCTGCTATCTGTGTTTGGGGAGGTGCAACACCTGCTTGTTTAACAGTCACAACAATTGCTACTGAATGTGCATATGTTACAGGAACAGGACTAACAAATGCAATATGTGGTAATTATAATGTTGGATGTACAGCTAATAAAGCTGGAACTGCATGTCAAGAAAAAAAAACTACTTGTGCTTCATATTCTACTGATGCAACTTGTACAACTTCATCAGCTTCAGGAACTGCTGCTATCTGTGTTTGGGGAGGTGCAACACCTGCTTGTTTAACAGTCACAACAATTGCTACTGAATGTGCATATGTTACAGGAACAGGACTAACAAATGCAATATGTGGTAATTATAATGTTGGATGTACAGCTAATAAAGCTGGAACTGCATGTCAAGAAAAAAAAACTACTTGTGCTTCATATTCTACTGATGCAACTTGTACAACTTCATCAGCTTCAGGAACTGCTGCTATCTGTGTTTGGGGAGGTGCAACACCTGCTTGTTTAACAGTCACAACAATTGCTACTGAATGTGCATATGTTACAGGAACAGGACTAACAAATGCAATATGTGGTAATTATAATGTTGGATGTACAGCTAATAAAGCTGGAACTGCATGTCAAGAAAAAAAAACTACTTGTGCTTCATATTCTACTGATGCAACTTGTACAACTTCATCAGCTTCAGGAACTGCTGCTATCTGTGTTTGGGGAGGTGCAACACCTGCTTGTTTAACAGTAACAACAATTGCTACTGAATGTGCATATGTTACAGGAACAGGACTTACTGATGCAATATGTATTACTTATAATGTTGGATGTACAGCTAATAAAGCTGGAACTGCATGTCAAGAAAAAAAAACTGCTTGTTCTTAATATTCTACCGATGCAACTTGTACAACTTCATCAGCTTCAGGAACTGCAGCTAAATGTGTTTGGGGTGGAGCTACGCCTGCTTGCCTTCCAGTTACAACAGTTGCTACGCAATGTGCATATGTTACAGGAACAGGACTTACTGATGCAATCTGTATTACTTATAATGTTGGATGTATAGCTAATAAAGCTGGAACTGCTTGTCAAGAAAAAAAAGCTACTTGCACTACATACGGAATAGTAGAAACAACTTGCACTTCCTCCCTAGACTCTGGAACTGCTGCTAAATGTGTATGGAATGGATCAACATGTATTAATGTTGGGCTATCAGTTCTTTCAACTGATTGTGCATATGTGACAGGAACAGGACTAACAAATGCAATATGTGGTAATTATAATGTTGGATGTACAGCTAATAAAGCTGGAACTGCATGTCAAGAAAAAAAAACTACTTGTGCTTCATATTCTACTGATGCAACTTGTACAACTTCATCTGCTTCAGGAACTGCTGCTATCTGTGTTTGGGGAGGTTCAACACCTGCTTGTTTAACAGTCACAACAATTGCTACTGAATGTGCATATGTGACAGGAACAGGACTAACAGATGCAATATGTGGTAATTATAATGTTGGATGTACAGCTAATAAAGCTGGAACTGCATGTCAAGAAAAAAAGGCTACTTGTTCAGCATATACTGTATCAACAGCATGTTCAACTTCATCAGCTTCAGGAACTGCTGCTAAATGTGTTTGGGGTGGAGCTACGCCTGCTTGCCTTGCAGTTACAACAATTGCTACACATTGTGCATATATTACAGGAATAGGACTAACTGATGCAATTTGTGCTACTTATAATACTGGATGTGGTGCTGTAAAAGATGGTACTGGTTGTTAGGAGGTCAAAAGCAATTGCAAAGATTATACAACATAAAATTAATGCTCATATTAAACTACTGGTAGCCTTGCATGTCTTTGGATTGATAACTCTTGCTATCCCATTACTGATAAAAATTGTGCTGTAATAACAGGAACTGGTCTTGATCATGCTAAATGTCAAGCTTATAGCACAGGATGTACATCTGTTTCTGGCGGAACTTCTTGTTAAGACTTCAAAACTACATGTGAATAATATCCAGGCACTGCTGCTGCTTGTACTAAAACTGCCACAACTCCAAAATGTTATTTATTCAGCTCTACTTGTATCACAATTTCAAACGTAGCAACTGATTGTCTTAAAATAACTGGATCTGCTGGATCTATAACTTATGAAATTTGCTAATCATATAATACAGGATGCAGTGTAAATAGAGCAAAGAGTGCATGTGTCTAATAATAAGCCATATGTTCTGGATACACTAGTCAAATGAATAGTTGTTATAGATCAACAGCTGGGTTATGTATTGCAAGCACAAATACTGATACTGCTTGTGTGGCTGCCTCAACAGCTACAACTTGTGAGAATGTATTTCTAGGATCTAGTAATTACAGTAGTGCAAATTGTAATGAAATGAAAACTGGATGTACTGTTAATGGAACAACTGCATGTGCAACAAAAACATGCTTAAACGCAATTGCTCCTTTTAATCATACAAACTGTAAAGATTGGCTCAATACATGCACTGTAAATGCTGGAAACAGTGCATGTATTACTATGGCATCTAAATGTTCAGATTAATCTTCTACTTCATGTCTTTATTCAGTTGAAGGAGAGTGTGTGTAAGTTGGGGCAACATGTGTAAGAAAGACTTGTGATACAGCTGCGACAGATAATACTCGAGATGATGATGTTGAATGTTCAGCTTATTTATAATCTTGTACTGTAGCTAGAACAGGAGCATGCCAAGCGAGAACTGCCTGTGCATTATATAAATCATAACTTTAATGTAAATTTAATACAACTGGTGGTACATGTTTCTGGAATCCAAATAATAAGACTTGTGTAGATTTGAATTGTGGTAATATTGAAACCACAACTTCATTTGATACTGATGCTGAATGCGCTGCTGTTGATCCGAGTTGCACAGTCAGAGCTACAAATAATCTTGCCGCCCCTGGATGTATGGCTCGAGGACCATGCAATTCATATACTATTGAAGAATAATGTAAAACAAACGCTAGTAGCGGTGTTTGTGTTTGGAACACAAATGCCAATTTACCTGCACCTGCTTGCCAAGATAAATCTTGTACTAGTGCTCCTACTACTACCACAACTCATAGTGATTGTTATGCTTACTATAATACTGCAACAATAAAATGCACAGTAGTTGCCACTCCAAGCACTAGTGGTGGTAATCCAACTTTAGGAGGTTGTTAATAAACAGCTGCTTGCTCAACTTATATTGATAAAGAATAATGTTAAATTAATGCTAATGGAGATCCATGTGGATGGAATGGAACATAATGTGCTGACAAAGCTTGTGCCACTGCACCTGCCACTGCAGATTATGACGATGATACAAAATGCAGGGCTTATATAACTAATAAATGTACAGTTTCAGATTCTGGATAAGGATGTGTAGATATCCCAGCAACATGTGAAACAATGACTCAGAAATAATGTTATTATAATAAGGCTGGTGATCCATGCTATTGGAATGGAACAGCTTGTATTACTAGAACTTGTGAAAATGCTCCAGAAGCAACAGCTACTGCTGATGAGTGCAATACATATTTACCTGGATGCACTTTAGATACAGTAAAATGCAAAACAAAAGTTTGCGAAGATTTTGCTTTTGCCACTGATGCTTTATGTAAATAAGCATTAAGTACATGTACAACAAATGGAACATATTGTGTAACAAGAGGAACATGCTACTAAGCTCTAAGCCAAGCAGGATGTATCATGTCTTCAACTGATCAATATTGTGAATGGATACCAGCTGTTATGAACTCATAAAATCAAATAACTTCACCTGCATATTGTACCATTAAAAATTGCAGTACTGCTCCAATTACATTAACTTCTGAAGCCGCCTGTGCAGGTTATTTCACAAATTGCACCACAAAGAATGGAGGCGGATGCGTTACTAAGTCTACATGTTCAGCTGTCACTATTGATGTTGCTTGTACAACTGCTCTTAATGGAACTATTTGTGCTTGGGATAGTGCATAAAATAAATGTAGAGACAAAGATTGTTAAGATTTTAGTGGAACTACTCATGCTGCATGTTAAGGTTAAAGAGCTGGATGTACTGCTGGAGCAAATGGAAAATGTGCTAGAGTTTAAAATTGTGAATAAACTACATTGAGAAGTGCATGTATTGAAGGAACAAATGGACCATGTCTTTGGATTAATGATTATATTAATACTGATGGATCTACAGGAGCTTGCTTTAGATATACTTCATGTAAGAGTTTGACTTGGAATTCTGATACTTAATGTAAATGGATAAGTAAATAATGTACAACTAATGGATCTAATTGTATTGGTATTACTTAATGTTCTGAAACTAATACTGATGGTGGATGTGTTACAGGATATGATGGAGCTTGTATACAATCAGTACCAGCCTTGAACTCTTCAGACCCAAAGGTTTGTAAACCATATACATCTTGTGCTGATGCTTTCTATACAACTCATTCTGATTGTCAAATTGCTAGTAAAAAGTGTACAACAAATGGACTAACTGGTTGCATTGCTTTAGGTTAATGCTCATCTTATACTTCATAAGCAGGATGTGTTTTCAATGATAAGGGAACTGTATTAACATCTGGAGTCATCACTTCAACTGGTATTTGTACATGGGATGCAACAGCTAGTAGTTGCAGAGATTAATCATGTGCTGATTTGACTGGAACAAATCATTCAGCATGTTCTTCATAATTATCAACATGTACATCTGATGGAACAACTTGTTTACTCAAAGGAGCATGTTCATCATACACAACTTAAACTGCTTGTACAACTGCTATTGGATCTGATGGTAATTGTTATTGGGAACTTGCCTCTGCTACAAATAATAACACTGCTAAATGTAGATTATTAACTTGCTCTGATATTCAAAATGGTACAGCAACCAATGTTTGTTCAGTAGCTTTGTCATCATGTATTTCAAATGGAACTGCTTGTATTCCTAAAGCTAATTGCTCAACTTATAAAAATAAAATATCATGCAACTCAGGTGGATTAGACGGAATATGTGTCTTCACTTTGTCAACTGCAACTGGAGCTGCTGCTGACTCTGGATCATGTGCTTTAATGACAGCATGCACCACTGCTAATAATGATTAAACAGCTTGTTAATAAGCTAGAGATAGATGTTCATGGACTCCAGCATCAGGAACTGGTACAACTGCTGTTACTAGTAAATGTGTCTCTCATACATGCGCTACAAATTAAGCCACAAATGGAGTTTGTACAAGATTCTTGAATTGGGATAAAAAGACTTAATAAGTTTGTACTCTTGTTAGTGGAACATGCACAGCCACAGATCCATCAACTTTATCATCAAATGATTGCTTCTTGATTTCTGGATATACATATACATGGAATGCATCAACAAGCAAATGTGGAGTTTGCACTGCACCTGTTGTTTAACCAAATAATACAGATAATAATACAAACAATACAAATAATTAAACAACAACTGATTCAGGATACATTCTTGGATTATCAACAATCATCTTTGGATATCTCATGTTATGATGAGAATGATTTTATAAATTTATATAGGGAAAAATTATCAATAATAAAAAAAATTATTTTTTCGAATGGTTAATCATTAAATTTTAACAAGTTCTTTTGATAAACCTAAAAGTAACTAAACTTTAATTTGTTTCTTTTGTTAAAATAAAAAACATCAATTCTTTTTTCTTATTTTACATTTCATATATAATAATTAGAATATATAATAGATATTAGTTTAAAATATATTATTTATGCATTATTTTGACTTTTATCAATTATCAAAAATGTTAAATTACAATATGATAAAAAAAATCCTCAAAACCTTCCTCTTATCCTCCATGTTACTCTAAATATATGACTCAAAAGACAAGATGAAATGCATATTTTTGTATTTCAGTAATTCTTTTAATACTGTTGACAGGCAAAAACTATATCAGATATTGAATAAAAGAAAATCTTGACTTAAATGAAATTGATTTCTTATAAGTATTGCACTCTAATTTGCACTTCTTCCACCCAATTAAATAAGGAGCCAATCTATTTTGCAAATTGTGTTCCCAAATGATCCTTCTATCTTAAGGAAATTCTATCTATACTCAAGTCCCAGACTTAAACAGGATATTCATGATACTGCTTCGCAAATGACGTTACTGTGATTATAAAACACAAAAAACGAGTTAATCTTTAAATCTATTCGAACGCTCTACTTAAAATTGCAAGAAACGGACAATTATACACTAAAAACTTTAAGCTGTTCTGTAATTTCCAAAAAAATTAATATTATAAGTATTGTACCAGTTAATACAAAATATCCATTTCAAGTCTTTATATGATCAGGATAACTATGTTTAAGAAAAAGAATAAAAAAATTGTAGGAGATTTTTCTCGTGTAAACTTAAAAGATCTTCCCTAATTATTTTTGCAAATATTTTTTTTAATTAGAAAACAAAGGCTTTAAACATATTTAGCTTGATTTTGCTTTAAATTTAAATATAGGATGTAATAATGATACATATTAAATTCTATATAAAATCATTTTAGAATCATTATTCTTAATTATTGATGATAATGGTATTCTTTATATTTAAGAGACTTTCTTTAATTCAAGAAATTTAAACTAAATTTGCTAATACTATTTTGAAATTCTCTTTAATCATAGAATTTATTAACAAATACTTTTTATAATAAAATGAAATCCTAAAAATGGCCAAACAATGAATTAGAGAAAAGAATGCAATTCTCTTAATTCAATTTTTTTAAAGTTTTTGGAAAAATATCAATCTTCTATCAATTCTATTAAAAGTAATGAATTTTTGCACTACATGATTTTAATAATGAGTAGAAAACAAGTATAAGGATAAAATTTCTGAGATGACATTATATCAAAATAATTTAGCAAAAAATATATTGGTTTATTTCAAATAAAATAGTACCATGGCTTTCTTTCAATTATTTATAGAATTTTATTCTTAATTAAATAATATAAAAGTAGTATTAATACCAATTAACTAAAAAAAATAAATCCAAAATTATGACGAATTAGAAAGCATTGTTTTTATCTCGACCTATCTTTTTCATCTATTTTACTATTAATGAATAAATTATTCATACTTTTTTCATTATTGCTTGCAATAACATCAAGCCAAAAATTAAGTATAACATAATGCACATGTGCATAATTATTATCAGAAGGTGATTGTATAAAAAATGCTTCAATTAGATGTTCTTGGAATAGTACTACAAAAACTTGTGCAATTTCAACTATTCCAAAATTGACGTATGCAACATATTGCGATAGATTTTCTGAAGCAAATTGTCCAAAAATTAAACCATGCACAGATTGTGGAAGTTATGCTGCCTGCGCCTGGGTTGAAGGATAATGCACACATTTCACAGGATGCACAGCCTTTGCAAAAACAACAGATTCTGAATGTTAAGCAATAAGTAATAGATGTATTACAGATGGAACTCATTGTGTTGAACTTGATGCTTGTAGCACATACAAGAAACAACTTCCTTGTGTCAAAAATGCAGCAGGAAGCTTGTGTTACTGGGATACAACAAATAATACTTGTGTAGATGCTAATAATTGCGATAGATTACCAATTACATTTGTTACAGATAAAGAATGTAGAGATGAGATATCAACTTGTACTACAAAGACTGGAGGTGGATGTGTTGATAGTGGAAATAATTGTAGTGATTAAACATTAGAAATTTAATGTGTTTGGAATAAATTAAGATCAATGGCATGTTATTGGGATGGAGCAGCATGTAAAGATAGAATTTGTGATAATGCACCAACAACATTAACAACTGATGAAACATGTAAAACCTTTAGAACTGATGGAACATGCACAACTAAACCAAATGGAGGTTGTATTACTAGAACTACTTGTGCAGCTGCAACTATTTAAGCTGCTTGTATTAAGAATAGTTCAGGTGGTGATTGTTATTGGACTGGAACTGCATGTGTTGATAAGATATGTACAAATGCACCAACTACTATGACAACTAATTCAGCTTGTGCTGGATTTGTAACAGGATGTATTACTAAATCAGGTGGAGGTTGTGTATCTAATGGAGCTTGTTCAGCTGCAAATGTCTAAGCAGCTTGTGTTAAAAATACTTCAGGTACTGATTGTATTTGGGATACAACATGCAAAGAAAAGACTTGTGCTAATTCACCAATAACTAATAATACTCATGAATTATGTACATCATATTTACCAACATGTACAGTTAAAGCAGGAGGTGGATGTTAACCTAGAAGTTGTACAAATGCTCCAATAACATTAACAACAAATGATGCATGTGAAGCATATTTACCTAATAATAATTGTATAACAAAGACAGGAGGTGGATGTGTAACAAATACTACATGTTCGTTAATTACTTTAGAAGCTGCTTGTATCAAAAATGTTTATGGAGCTACTTGTTTCTGGGATACTTCAAGTTCAGGTTGCAAAGATAAGATTTGTACATATGCACCATCAACTAATAATACACATGATTTATGTGTTGCCTTTTTATCAACTTGTACAGTAAATTCAACCAATGCTGGTTGTGTAGAGAAAACATGCGAAAATTCTTTGGTATAAACTATTTGTGATAAAGATTTGAATAACAAAGCATGTATTTGGAAAGGAAAATGTTATAAAAAAGAATGTGTATTAGCTTCATCAACCACAGCAACTCATCAAGATTGTTAAACTTATGATTCTAGTTGTACTTTGAGTAATACTGGTGTTGGATGTGTTCCTATTCCACTTAAATGTGAAGCTATTATTATTGAATTGGCATGCAATGTTAGATTATAAGTTACAAATGGAGTTAGATCATACTAAGCATGTGGTTGGAATGGTTCATAATGTATTGATAAAGCTTGTTCAACTGCTTCTAGATCATCATCAACAACTGAAGAATGTAATAATTACAAATCAGGTTGTGTTGCTAATAATCCTGTTAATGGATCAATATCAGGATGCTAAGATTTACCAACAACTTGTGCTGCTAGAAGATCAAGTGAAAATTGTTAAATTTCAAGAAATGGATTGCCAACATGTTTATGGAATGCTGCTACATCTGTATGTGTTGAAAAATCTTGTGCATCTGCAAGTATTGTAGGATTACCAGGTGTATTATCATCAGGATAATTTACATTCAGTGGTTGTAGAAATTATCTTTCTAATTGTATCTCAAACAATAATTAAGATGGATGTATAGCTAAGCCTACTAAGTGTTCAGGATTAAATTCTTAAAATTGTTAAATAGGATCAAAATAATATGGAGATTGTTATTGGAATAGTACTAATTGTGTTGATAGAATTTGTACAAATATCCTATTAAATACTCATTCTGATTGTTATAATACATTGGATACATGCACAGTGAATAATTCAAAAACAAGTTGTTAATTGTTAGCAATGAATTGTTATTCTTATAGATCATAGGAAAATTGTAAAATAAATTTAAATAAAAAGAATTGTATATGGACTGGTACAATTTGTAGAAATGCAATATGCTCAGATGTACCAGATAGCAATTCTTATGATTCAGATACTGAATGTTTAAATTATAAAACCTCAAATGAAACATGTGCTGTTTTATACAAAACTGGAGGATCAGGATGTGTGACAAGATCAGCTTATTGTAGTGATTATAAATCAGAGGCTTAATGTTATAGAACTTTTTCAGCCAACTCAGATGATTGTACTTGGAATTCAAATTATAATAAGTGCTTTTCTAATACATAACTTTTGAATGCATGCTCAACCTTTACAGGCACACAAGTTTAATGTTAATCAATAAGATAAGGTTGTACTAATTTAGTTGATGCTATAAAAACAATTGCTTGTTCATTTTCTTGTGAATCTATAACGGGATTGTATGATGCCAATCATGCAGCTTGTTAAGCATATAGTTCTACTTGCACTAATTCTGGTTCAACAGCTTGTCGAACCTTTTAATCAGCTTGCAGTAGTTATTCTGTAGAAGCTGATTGCACCATAAAAGTTGGTGGATTGAAGTGCTTTTGGAGATTTGCTGTTGCTACTCCTCCTATTAAAGCTGTATGTTTAGATATAACTTCTACAAATTGCGACGCTGTTACTGGATTGTATGATGCCAATCATGCAGCTTGTTAAGCATATAGTACTTCTTGCACTAATTCTGGTTCAACAGCTTGTCGAAAATTTTAATCAGCCTGCAGTAGCTATTCTACCGAAGCTGATTGCACCATAAAAGTTGGTGGATTGAAGTGCTTTTGGAGATTTGCTGTTGCTACTCCTCCTATTACAGCTGTATGTTTAGATATAACTTCTACAAATTGCGACGCTGTTACTGGATTGTATGATGCCAATCATGCAGCTTGTTAAGCATATAGTACTTCTTGCACTAATTCTGGTTCAACAGCTTGTCGAAAATTTTAATCAGCCTGCAGTAGCTATTCTACCGAAGCTGATTGCACCATAAAAGTTGGTGGATTGAAGTGCTTTTGGAGATTTGCTGTTGTTACTCCTCCTATTACAGCTGTATGTTTAGATATAACTTCTACAAATTGCGACGCTGTTACTGGATTGTATGATGCCAATCATGCAGCTTGTTAAGCATATAGTACTTCTTGCACTAATTCTGGTTCAACAGCTTGTCGAAAATTTTAATCAGCCTGCAGTAGCTATTCTACCGAAGCTGATTGCACCATAAAAGTTGGTGGATTGAAGTGCTTTTGGAGATTTGCTGTTGTTACTCCTCCTATTACAGCTGTATGTTTAGATATAACTTCTACAAATTGCGACGCTGTTACTGGATTGTATGATGCCAATCATGCAGCTTGTTAAGCATATAGTACTTCTTGCACTAATTCTGGTTCAACAGCTTGTCGAAAATTTTAATCAGCCTGCAGTAGCTATTCTACCGAAGCTGATTGCACCATAAAAGTTGGTGGATTGAAGTGCTTTTGGAGATTTGCTGTTGTTACTCCTCCTATTACAGCTGTATGTTTAGATATAACTTCTACAAATTGCGACGCTGTTACTGGATTGTATGATGCCAATCATGCAGCTTGTTAAGCATATAGTACTTCTTGCACTAATTCTGGTTCAACAGCTTGTCGAAAATTTTAATCAGCCTGCAGTAGCTATTCTACCGAAGCTGATTGCACCATAAAAGTTGGTGGATTAAAATGTTTTTGGAGAGCTGCTGATGCTGCTGCTACTCCTGTTATTACTGGTGCTTGTTTAGATATAATTTCTACAAATTGCAGTGCTGTTATTGCAGGCTTTAGTCTTACCCATGCACTATGTTAATAATACAGCACATCATGTACTGGTAATTCTGATGGAATTGCTTGCCAAACATATACTTGTGAAACTGTTTCAAATCCAAGTTGGACAAATTGTTAAGCTTTTAGCGCATCTTGTAGTGTAAAGAGGGATGGAAGTAGCTGCATCCCAATACAAGCATAGTGTTCAGGATATTCAGCAACTATTGCTAATTGTTTTAGATCTACTGCTGGGCTTTGTATTAGTAATAGTTTAGATAATTCATGTGTTGCCCTAACAGCATCAACAACTTGCGAAGCTTTATATTTAGGAACTGGCAATTACACACATGAAAAATGTAATTAATTTAAAGATACTTGCACAAATTTAAATAACACAGGATGTTAAACTAAGGCATGCTCTAACTTCACAGGAACTTTTAATCATTCTAATTGTAATACTTGGTTGAGTACTTGCACAGTGAATTAAGCAGGAGATGCATGCGCAGTAATGCCAGCAACATGTGCCAGTTAGAGTCAAGCATCATGCATTAGAGCAGTTGAAGGTGAATGTGTTGTCTCAGGAACATCTTGTGTTAGAAAAACATGTGACACAGCTTCACCAGCTGCAAGCTTTACTACTAATGCTTAATGTACTTCATACCTGACTACATGCACAGTTGCAAGAATAGGAGGTTGTTAACCAAGAGCTGCTTGTTCCACATATAGATCAAATCAATAATGTAAATTCAATAAAAGTGGAGAAAGATGTTTCTGGAATCCTACAAATATGAATTGTGTTGATTTCAGTTGTGGTAACATTGAATAAACATCTTCATATGATAATCATACTAAATGCTAAACAGTTGATTCAAATTGTACAGTTAGAGCTACTAATGGAGCTGCTGTCGCTGGTTGTATGACTAGAGGAGCCTGCAGTTCTTATTAAATTGAGGATTAATGCAAAACTAATGCAAATGGAAGTGTTTGTGTTTGGAACACAAATTTAGCCTAACCTGCATGTTAAGATAAATCATGTACAACTGCCCCAACAGCAACAGTAACACACTCTAAATGTGATTCCTATTTCTTCACAGCCTCTATTAGATGCACAGTAGTTGCTAGACAAGATGCTAATGGTGGTGCACCAGTTCTAGGAGGTTGTCAATAAACAGCAGCTTGTGCTACTTATATACATTCAGAATAATGCATATTCAATGCTTCTGGAGATCCTTGCGGATGGAATGGCACATTATGTGCAGATAAGTCATGTGCTACTGCAACTGCTGATTATGATAATAATGATAAATGCAGAGCTTATTTTGATAATAAATGTACAGTTGCAGATTCAGGATAAGGATGTGTTGATATACCAGATACATGTGAAACTATGGTAGAAAAGTAATGTGTTACTGATAAATCTGGTAGATTATGCTATTGGAATGGTACAGCTTGTATTACAAGATCTTGTGATAATGCTCCAGAAGCAACAGCTTCTCCTGACGAATGTAATACTTATTTGGCTGGATGTACTTTAGATGCAGATGTTAAATGTAAGACAAAGGTTTGTGAAGATTTTGCTTTTGCCACTGATGCCTTATGTAGATAAGCTATAAGTACATGTACAACAAATGGAACAAATTGTGTCACAAGAGGAACTTGCTTCTAAGCTATGAGCTAAGCTGGTTGTGTTACTTCAGCAACAAATCAATAATGTGAATGGATGCCAGCTGTTGGAAATAATTAAGCATATTGTACAGTAAAGACATGTAATACTGCTCCAAATACTTTAACTTCTGAAGCCGCTTGTGCAGGTTATTTCACTAATTGTACCACAAAGAATGGAGGTGGATGTGTTACTAAATCAACTTGTGCAGCTGTTACTGTTGATGCTGCTTGTACTATTGCTCTTAATGGAACTATTTGTGCTTGGGATAGTGCATAAAATAAATGTAGAGATAAAGATTGCTAAGATTTTAGTGGAACTACTCATGCTGCATGTTAAGGATAAAGAGTTGGATGTACTGCTGGAGCTAATGGAAAATGTGCTAGAGTTTAAAATTGTGAATAAACTACAATTATAAGTGCTTGCATTGAAGGAACAAATGGACCATGTCTTTGGATTAATGACTTTGTTAATACTGATGGATCGACAGGAGCTTGCTTTAGATATACTTCATGCAAAAGTTTGACTTGGAATTCAGATACTTAATGTAAATGGATAAGTAAATAATGTACAACTAATGGATCTAATTGTATTGGTATTACTTAATGTTCTGAAACTAATACTGATGGTGGATGTGTCACAGGATATGATGGAGCTTGTATATAATCAGTACCAGCTTTGAATTCTGCAGATCCAAAGGTTTGTAAACCATATACATCTTGTGCTGATGCTTTCTATACAACTCATTCAGATTGTTAAATTGCTAGTAGTAAATGTACAACAAATGGAACAACTGGTTGTATTGCATTAGGTGCTTGTTCATCTTATACTTCATAAGCAGGATGTTATTTCAATGATAAAGGTGTTATTTATACATCTGGAGTCATAACTTCAACTGGTATTTGTACATGGGATATAACAGCTAATAGTTGCAGAGATTAATCATGTGCTGATTTGACTGGAACAACCGATGCAGCATGTTCTTCATAATTATCAACATGTACTTCTGATGGAACAACTTGTTTACTCAAAGGAGCATGCTCATCATATACAACTTAAACTGCTTGTACAACTGCTGTTGGATCTGATGGTGTATGTTATTGGGAACTTGGATCCGCTACAAATAATAACACTGCTAAATGTAGATTATTAACTTGTTCAGATATTTAAAATGGTACAGCCACCAATGTTTGTTCAATAGCTTTGTCATCCTGTGTTTCAGATGGAACAGTTTGTATTACAAAAGCTAATTGCTCAACTTATAAAAATAAAATATCATGCAACTCAGGTGGATTAGATGGAATATGTGTCTTCACTTTATCAACTGCAACTGGAGCTGCTGCTGACTCTGGATCATGTGCTTTAATGACAGCATGTACCACTGCTAATAATGATTAAGTTGCTTGTTAATAAGCTAGAGATAGATGTTCATGGACTCCAGCATCAGGAACTGGTGCAACTGCTGTTGCTAGTAAATGTGCCACTCATACTTGTGCTACAAATTAAGCAACTAATGGTGCTTGTACAAGATTCTTAAATTGGGATAAAAAGACTTAATAAGTTTGTACTCTTGTTAGTGGAACATGTACAGCTACAGATCCATCAACTTTATCATCAAATGATTGCTTCTTGATTTCTGGATATACATATACATGGAACGCATCAACAAGCAAATGTGGAGTTTGCACTGCACCTGTTGTTTAACCAAATAATACAGATAATAATACAAACAATACAAATAATTAAACAACAACAACCGATTCAAGATACATTCTTGGATTATCAACAATCATTTTTGGATATCTTATGTTCTGATGAAAATGATTTTATAAATTTATATAGAAAAATTTATTATAATTTATTAATTTATTATATTGGTTTCCATGAAATTTTAATCAATTTAAAATAATAACACCTAAAAGAAAATTTATTATATTATAATTAAAGAAAAAATATATAACTTCGGATTTTAAATCAGTAGAACATTTTTAGAATACATTTTGAAAAAATTAAACAAGACAAGAATGATATGATATATTTTTTATTATCTAAATGAACTAATTTTTTGATTTCAAAATGGTGGTCTAAAAATATCAATCTTTAAAATTATATTAGAGTTGAAATGTAATAAATCAATTTTTTTTTAATTAGATTTTTATAGATATTTTTGAATAATATTTCAATTATTTTAGAAATGTAATGAAATAATTACTTTAAACATTTGGGAATTTTTAATGTAATACTGAATCAAGTTTACATCTTATCCATTAATGAATCATCAATACTATAAAATTATATAATAAATACCTTATCTTAAGAAATATTACTATTCATAAAAATTAGAGTTTCATATCTATATGTTTTAAGGTAAAGATTAAATTTAATAAATAATTGTTCTAGGAGAATTAAATATCTCCATAAGTTAGAATATAAAGATGTTTTAAAATTAGCCTTTTATCATGAGCTCAATAATTCTATGTCTAAAATAGTATTGTTAATTATTGTTCTATTACTATCATCTGAGAGATATTAGATTTGATTTTTGTTCAAAGATCAAGGTGTTAATATTTAATAATGGATTCATTAAATTTTGATATCTTAAATATGGAGCCTATTTCAATTAAAATCTAATAGCTAAAATTAATTTATTAAAATAATTAATGATCGAATCTATATAATAAACAATATTTAAGGATCAACATATGTGCATTTAAATTAATTAATTAAAATACTATTTAATATAAAGAAATTTCTATTATAATTTTTAATATTTAAGAATTTGATTCTTATTATGACTACATCATAAAAAAAATGTTTTTGAAAAAGAATGACTTAAATACTCTAATTTTAATAATATAATTCATTCTAATTTTAATATGGACTTATAGAAATTAGGATTCTATAAATCTTATTATTTATAATTAATTATCTCTTCTGGTTTAAGCAATTTAAATATTTTATTCCAATTATTTAGACTCCTCTGCATTGTCTCATAAGTACCAAATATATATTGACAATATTTTGCTCTGGAGAGTGCAACATTAGTTCTCTTCTTATCAGTTAAAAAACCTGCCTATTCATTTGATCTTACAAGTGATAAGATGATAATATCATTTTCCTTTCCTTAAAAGGAATCAACAGTGTCTAATTCTATTAAATCACTTAATTTTATTATTTTTTTTCTACTTTTATGATCCTGAAATATTTCGTTTTATAATTATTAAAATAAATTCTTCTTTTAAGCTGCATAACCACTAATAACTGTAATTTGATTTTTATATTACTATAAATTTAAGCCCTCCAATAAATATTTAATTAAATTGATAATGGCTTTACATTCTAAATCATTCTTTCTACTTGTTTCCTCTCTACTTTCTGTTTAAGAAGGAGCACTGAAAAATAATCTATTTTAACCTTAAGACACTTTCTATGATATCCAAAATGGGAATTACATATTTTCATCACCATTCTAAATAATTTTATCATAAAACAATTCTGATGTAATTTCAGCTAAATTACCCATTTGTCTGTATTAATAAATCAATTAAGTAGTACTTTTAGGTAATCTCTCTGCCAATCTCTCAAATAAAGATCTATTATAACCATGATTAAATGATTCTCTTGCTATAACAATTGGACTTAATTATTTTAAATCACCTAGTAAAACAATTTTCTCAATTTTAGGATAGTTCACCATGGGAATCAATAAAGCTGGTTCAAGTGCTGTAGGTGCTTCATCAATGATACACATTCGAAAGTTAACTCCTTCAAAATATTTTCTTAAACATTCTTTTGAGCAACTATTTAATGTAGACACTACTATGTGACACTAATAATTGTTATATTCATATATTTTACTTTTTATAATTAATTTTATTCAATCTCTTCATATTACTTTTTTTCTGTTTATAATAATTTTGATAAATCTTAATAAAACTTACCATATGCATTTAATATTTCTGAATCTTTACAGTATCTATTAAGATCATCGATATAATTTAACAATGAAATTAATGTTATTTATTATTTATTAAGTTTTAAATACTCTTAATAATCATCAATTTTATTATTTATCATTAGATCCTTTATTTTTTCAGTTATACATTATTTTTCTATCTCTTTTATTTTTTATATAAAAAGTTAAAAGAATTAATTTTGAGATTAGATTTCTAAACTATGTTATTCTATATCTTCATCACATAAATTTGGTCTTCCAAACCGAACAACTTTCAAGTAATCTGGTTTTTATTAAAAACAATATATAATTGAGTTCTATTCTTCAATATTTTTTTGAATCTTTCTTACTAAATCATTGACTACACTATTTGATTTAGCTAAGATTAAAATTGCCCCTGTCTTTTCATTCTCCTTGTAAATTAACATTTATGCCATAATTGATATGATTCCTATTATTGTTTAAGTTTTACCAGTTCCAGGAGGACCCTTTATAATAGTAAACTTGGATTAAATATTATTATTACCCTTTTATGAAAATTTAAAGCCTTTTTGATAGCAATTATTTGTTCATCGTTAAAATGTTTTTTAAATTCTTCCTTTTAAGTATACTACTCTTCTTATTATTCTACAAGTTAAGCAAATTCAGAAGTTTAGACATTATTATTTTCTTCTATTGGATTCAATATCAATTGATAATAGGGACATTTATCTAATTGAAATAGGCATTCTGTTTCTGTTCTATATGCACTTAAAGGACAGATTGGTTGAAAATAAATTTCTTAGTTGTTTACTAATGTGCCTAATGGGAAATATAATGTTATGCTATTTGGAAGTAATAAATGCTGTTCATTCTCTTTATTTTTAAAGATTGCCAAAGACATCAAATATTATCTATTATCATCTGGATCCAAAATGTATATTGCACCAATGTATGAAAAGGACTCTTTGAAAACCAGGTAATCAGAATAATGCCTATATTTCCATAATTCTTTTTATCTTATCCTAGGATCCTGTTTGTCTATCTCAGATTCAATTTTCACTTCAATTGCAGCATTATTATCATTATTAAAATTACTAATTCTCAATGTCAATGGATATGATTCTTTATAAAACAATCTTTCATAAAAGCCCTTTTCATCTCTAGCAATTGATCTATAATATTCATTTTGAAGAAGAGGAAAAAATAATTTTTAATACTAATGTGCTGAATCAAATTTTCGATATCCATATAAATTTTTTAGTACTTTTTCGCGTTTAGCCTTTTTGAAGGCTACATTAGATATTAAACACATGGGACTTTAGTATTAGGAATAATTGTTAATCATTTTCTATAAAAATTTATTATAAACTCCAAAATATGTAGATTAAGAAAATAATCTTTTATTAAAACAAAAATTAACATTTAAATTATTTTATTATTAATGAAAAACAAAAAAGATATTTGACTTTGAAATTGAGACTTTATTTACTTTAAATCAACAAAATTATATCAAGCTTTTTACAAATAGACTTATTTAAGTAAAATTTAGTTTATTAGTTAAAATCAACTTAAAAGCATTTAAAAATTAAAAAGCTTAAGTATAATAATAGATTAACATAGAATATTAATAAAAATGAAACTACAGTAATAAAAATAATTGAATTAATAGGCATAAGCATCAAGACCATATAGAAATCATAGTTTATAAATGGATTTTCTTCTAAATTATTGAATAAAAAATGGGATTTATATATCAAGATTAAATACATATATTATTAAAAATTCAACAATTTTATAGATTTCAATTAAAATTTAAGTATATCCTTATTTTAATATTATGCTAATAATTGAGTGGAATCTATTGATATTACAATGTCAAAAGAAAATGATCAACTATCTTACTTTTTATGTTGAAATATTATGAATTATAATCTTGATGGAAAGATCTCTCTCTATCTTTCATTGAAAAACCACTCAGTTTTTTTAATATTCTAAATGAAATTTGTTCCTTTTAAATCTACAGAATCACCTAAAAATAGTTACCTTTATATAAAAACATCAATTCATATTTTTTATTTTTTTATTACCTGACTCTATTATGTATAAATTGTAATCTTCTTCCTCTTAAGAGTTGCTATATGGATAGCAATTTGTACCATAATGAGATTATGTTTCTTTAAAACATAATTTATTTTGATTAAAATTTGAGAGTCTCTTTGAATATATCTAAATGTCTAAATGACATTGAGGATTTTATTTTGAAGGATAAGTAGATATTAATCATCTAAAATCACAATTTATATTAAATAATAAAATTGAGTATTGGTCATGTAAAAGACAAAGACTGAGAAATTAAATAAATGAACATATTATTTTTAAATAAACTAAGGTGAGTTTTTATTAAAATAATTTATGTATCTAAGTATATATGGGAATTTATGAGAATCAAACAATTATAAAACCACTAGTAAATTATCTGTAATTGAAATTTCTCTATTTATTGATTAGGAATCAAGCTTATAGAGTATTTAGAAAGAGAAAAAGCACTTAAAAATTAAATAACGCATCAACTTGAAAATTAATAATTGCTTTTTGATTTGAAACCAATTATCATTTTATTTTTTAATATATATATCACAAACTCTTCAATATCTATTTTAATTAAGTCTTCTTTTATAATTAGTTCTTCTTATCATAATAATGAATAAATTTTTATTTCTTCTAATTTAAAGCTCTATTTAAACAAACACTCACTTTAGCTGAATATAGTAAAAGGGCAACTCTTTAGAATAGTGTATATAAAACGAATGATGGATTAAAATAGGATGAGATATGAATTTATTATAATAGAAGATGGAATGTTGTATATGCTATTTCATTGATATTATTTTATAAATTTGGCTGCTATTTTCAGATTTTTAGAAGATAACACATCTCATTAACATTTAGATAATATTAGACACTTTAGTACTTTTGGGATTTTAATAAAATTATATTTGTGAAATTCCAAATGGTGCAATTATATTATTTGATTTTTAAACTCAAAATTCAACAAGGAAAAGGTAATAATATCTAATTGATTAGAAATATAAGATTAATTAGTCCATCAATTCATAGGACTAGTTGATGAACTCATAATTATATATACTATTTTCTTTTATTATAAAAATATATTAATCATGGTCCAAATTCGAGATAGTGGATAGATATTAGATATAGAAACAGCTTATGTGATTTTCATCTATTAGCTTTGAACTTTCAAAGTTTTGCAAAATTATATACAAGAAACTCGGTATAATTATAAAATTTATATGACGTAAAATAGTATGTCAATAAAAAAATAGAAATAATCCATTAAAATCAAATCACTCAGATTAATCCCATTAAATAGTAAATACATATTTTCAATGCATTCCTAGCAATAGAATAAGACTTAACTATCTGAATGGATCAGATCAAATATGCCTTTAATATTATATTTATGGCCCAATTCACTATAGTCCATCAATATTAACACACATATATCAAATGAATCAATATTTTTAATACAATTTTTCAAATTACAAAAGTATTGTTATTATTAAGGAATTTCATATTATATTTATTTAAAATATTTGCGCTTTTTTTCCAAATTCAAGCTTTTTGCTTAGTCTTATTGATTTATATTGCAATTAGAAGTCTTTTCATTTTCTAATCAAATGAACCAAAAATTATTGACCTTTATAATTTGATTTATAAGAAATATTCAAATAGGCAACTTTCAATACAGAAACTGAAATTAATGACCTAAAACAATATAAAACAAAAAATTCTTAGAATAAAATAGTAATGCTAAATATTAACTAATACTGTCTTTAGTATGATAAAATGAATAGAAAAAATGAGTGAATAAATTAAAAAATATCCTAATTATAATATTTAATATAAATTAATAAAAATAGTACGAAGTAATATAAATAAAGAAAATACAAAGATTATGAAAATTCTATAATTTTTACTCTTTATACTTTTTCAAAGATCTCCATCTTTGAATAAATAAGTCCAACATACTACATCCAAAGAAATATCATACTTTAGGATGAATACATTAGAACCTATTTCATTTTGACATAATAAATAAAATTTAAATAATTTCTAAAACATACTTATTTATCATCTTCTCTCACTAAAATTGGGTCTAAAATGGATCAGTATATTGTATTTAGTTGTCAATCATCCAGTTCTATTGTCATTTTGATGAAAAGAAGAATTTAAGACATCTTAAATATATTAGATTTTAAATCACTAGAATAGCATCTGAACATATGAAATCTCATTATACTTCAATAAAGTGAAACAATTACAATACATGACGTGTATTTTTTGATTTTTAGGGATATTATAAGAAATTTATATTTTCTTCATCATCCTTTTTTGTTTCCAGCTTTGCCTTTTCCTTCATGTATTCTCTCAAGAATATAATCAAGCATTACTCCTACCTATCTCTCTATTTAATTACATCTTAAAACTAGAAAATGAACATAATAGAAGCTAGAGAACAGAGAATAAGATTGAATTAGGCATATACAAAGTCTAAACTACAAAATTACCATAGAATCTTGCTTCCCTTATATATTTACAAAGTTCTCATCTTCACCACCCTTGAACATTATACAATATTAATAATAATGATGTTAATTAAAAAGCAAAAGAAAAACTGAATCTAATTTTATTTTAGATTTAGGATGTAATTATTAAAATAAAATAATTTAATTTTTAGGAATTAATTTAACTGAAATTAATACTAACATAACAAATAATACTTTTAATGAATAAATAATTCATCATATTAGCTTTGTTGCTTGCCTTAGCGACAAGTCAAACCTACAGTATAGCAACATGCACTTGTGCCTAGTTGTTATCAGAAGGAGATTGTATAAAAAATACTACACTTGGATGTTCTTGGGATAGCACAAAGAAATCTTGTGCCATTTCAACTACTCCTGTCACTCCAACAGTGACTTATGTGACATATTGTGAAAGCTTTGCAGAAACAGATTGCCCTAAAGCTAAACCTTGTACAGATTGTGGTAATTATGCTGCCTGTGCCTGGGTTGACAGCAAATGCACACATTTTACAGGATGCACAGCCTTTGCAAAAACAACAGATCCTGAATGTTAAGCAATAAGTAATAGATGTATTACAGATGGAACTCATTGTGTTGAACTTGATGCTTGTAGTACATACAAGAAACAACTTCCTTGTGTCAAAAATGCCTCAGGAAGATTGTGTTATTGGGATACAACAAATAATACTTGTGTAGATGCTAATGCTTGTGATAGATTACCAATTACATTTGTTACAGATAAAGAATGTAGAGATGAGATATCAACTTGTACTACAAAGACTGGAGGTGGATGTGTTGATAGTGGAAATAATTGTAGTGATTAAACATTAGAAATTTAATGTGTTTGGAATAAATTAGGAACAACTGCATGTTATTGGGATGGAGCAGCATGTAAAGATAGAATTTGTGATAATGCACCAACAACATTAACAACTGATGAAACATGTAAAACCTTTAGAACTGATGGAACATGCACAACTAAACCTAATGGAGGTTGCATTACTAGAACTACTTGTGCAGCTGCAACTATCTAAGCTGCTTGTATTAAGAATAGTTCAGGTGGTGATTGTTATTGGACTGGAACTGCATGTGTTGATAAGATATGTACAAATGCCCCAACTACAATGACAACTAATTCTGCTTGTGCTGGATTTGTAACAGGATGTATTACTAAATCAGGTGGAGGTTGTGTATCTAATGGAGCTTGTTCTGCTGCAAATGTCTAAGCTGCTTGTGTTAAAAACTCTTCAGGAACTGATTGTATTTGGGATACAACATGTAAAGAAAAGACTTGTGCTAATTCACCAATAACTAATAATACTCATGACTTATGTACATCATATTTACCAACATGTACAGTTAAAGCAGGAGGTGGATGTTAACCTAGAAGTTGTACAAATGCTCCAACAACATTAACAACTAATGATGCATGTGAAGCATATTTACCAAATAATAATTGTATAACAAAGACAGGAGGTGGATGTGTAACAAATACTACATGTTCAAATATCACTTTAGAAGCTGCTTGTATAAAAAATGTTTATGGAGCTACTTGTTTCTGGGATACTTCAAGTACTACCTGCAAAGATAAGATTTGTACTAATGCACCATCAAGTAATACTACTCATGATTTATGTGTTGCCTTTTTATCAACTTGTACAGTAAATAAACCCTTAGCTGGTTGTGTAGAGAAAACATGTGAAAATTCTTTGGAATAAACTATTTGTGATAAAGATTTGAATAATAAAGCATGTATTTGGAAAGGAAAATGTTACAAAAAAGAATGTGTCTTAGCTTCATCAACCATATAAAGTCATTCAGATTGTTAAACTTATGATTCTAGTTGTACTTTGAGTAATACTGGTTCTGGATGTGTTCCTATACCCCTTAAATGTGAAGCCTATACTATTGAATTGGCATGTAATATTAGATTATAAGTTACAAATGGAGTTAGATCATACTTACCATGTGGTTGGAATGGTTCTTAATGTATTGATAAAGCTTGTTCGACTGCTCCTAGAACATCATCAACAACTGAAGAATGTAATAATTACAAATCAGGTTGTGTTGCTAATAATCCCGTTAATGGATCAATTTCAGGATGTTAAGATTTACCAACAACTTGTGCTGCTAGAAAATCAATTGAAAATTGTTAAATTTCAAGATCTGGATTGCCTACATGTTTATGGAATACTGCTACATCTGTATGTGTTGAGAAATCTTGTGCTACTGCTAATGTTACAACAACTACAGGATTCTTATCAGTTTTTAGTAATACAACTTGTTCAGGTTATTTAACTACTAATAGTTGTATAGCCAATAGTACAGCTGATAATTGCATTCCAAAACCATCAAGTTGTAATAATTTGGTTTAAGCAAATTGTGGACTTGGTTCAAAATCAAATGGAGATTGCTATTGGAATTTGAATACCAATACCTGTGTTGATAGAACATGTACAAATATACCATTAACTACCCATGATAATTGTTAACGTTAATTGGATACATGTACAGTGAATAATGGCGGAACAGCTTGTTAAAATTTAGCCACAGCTTGTACTTCTTATGGATCCTCCATAAATTGTGTAATGAATTCTAATAGGAAGAGTTGTATATGGACTGGATCAGCTTGTAGAAATGCAACTTGTGCTGATGCTCCAGGTACTATTGAATATAATACTCATGAATCATGTTCAACCTATATAACACCTACTGAAGTTTGTACAGTAATGTCAAATACTGGAGGATGTGTTACAAAATCAGCTAATTGCAGTGACTATTTGTTAGAAGAATAGTGTTATAGTACTTTAACATCAACAGAGGATAACTGTAGTTGGCATTCAGTTTTAAACAAATGCTTCCCTGGTAACTACCTCGAAGAACCATGCTCAAACTTTAGAGGAACAAAGTCTTATTGTGAATAATTGAAAGTAGGTTGCACTAATTCAATAAATGCTACTGATACAAGTGCTTGTTCTTTCTCTTGTGAAATGATAACTGGATTATCAGATTCAAATCATGTTGCATGTTAATACTATAATTAAAATTGCACTGTTAATAGTGATGGAACTGCATGCAGATCAATGTAATAAGCTTGCAGTAGTTATTTAACTGCAGCTAATTGTACAATAAAATCTAATGGTTTAAGATGCTTTTGGAAAGCTGCAGATTCCACTTGTTTAGATATTACTTCAGCAAATTGTAGTTCAGTAACAGGATTAGATGGGTAAAATTCAGCTTTTTGTTAAGAATTCAATGAAAGTTGCATTATTAATTCTACTCAAACTGAATGTATGACAATATAAACAAATTGCAGTAGTTATTCAACTGAAGCTCAATGTACAGTAAAATCTAATACTTAAAATTGCTTTTGGAAAGCTGCTGATTCCACCTGTTTAGATATTACTGCAGCAAATTGTAATTCAGTAACAGGGACAGGTTTAACTAATTTAATTTGTGCTGGCTATAATTTTAATTGCACCCATGCTCCTGATGGAACTGCATGCAGACCACGTGCAGAAAATTGCAGTGGTTATACTGAAGAAAATATGTGTACAATAAAAAATAGTGGAAGTTAATGTTTCTGGAAAGCTGCTGATTCTGCCTGTTTAGATATTACTTCAGCAAATTGTGATGTAGTAACAGGAACAGGTTTAACTAGTTTACAATGTTCTGGATATAATCAAAGTTGCATTCATAAACCTGATGGAACTGCGTGCAGAACTATGTAAAATTCTTGCAATGATTATGCTGCAGAAAATCTGTGTACTTTAAAAGCTGGTGGAAAATGTTTTTGGGATGGTACCAATTGTTTAGATATTTCTTCTGCAAATTGTAATGTAGTAACAGGAACAGGTTTAACTAATTAATTATGTTCAGACTATCATTAGTCTTGCTATAGTAATGCCGATGGTACTGGATGTGTAACATTTACTTGCGAATTAATCACAAGTGATTTTTTAACTTTGGAAGATTGTTAAGACCATAGTAATACATGTAGTGTAAACAGAGCTAGAACTGGTTGTGTTACAATTCAAGCAGAATGTTCAGGATATACAGGATCAATGCAAAAGTGTTATAAATCTACTGCAGGACTTTGTATTGCTAATAGTTCAGATGATTAATGCGTTGCTTTGACAGAATCAACAACATGCTCGGGTCTATATTTAGGATCTGGTAATTACACTCATAACAAATGCAATGAATTCAATAGAAATTGCACTAATTTAAGCACCACTGCATGCTAAGTTAAGACTTGTCAAAATAAAACAGGTCCATATACTCATTACAGTTGTTATACTTGGTTACCTACATGTACAAGCAATTCAACAGCAACTGGATGCATAAACATGTTAGCCACTTGTGCCAGTTCCACTGTAGATTCATGCGTTTGGTCGCTAGAAGGTCCCTGCATTGTCCAAGGAACATCTTGTGTCAGAAAGACCTGTAGTTTAGCTACTCCAGGTGAGAACTTTGACTCACATAGTGAATGTAATGGATATTTATCCACATGCACAGTTGCAAGAAAAGGAGGTTGTTAACCAAGAGCTGCTTGTTCAACATATAGATCATAAAATTAATGTAAAGTCAATACAAGTGGTGGAAGATGTTTCTGGAATTCAACAAATTTGACTTGTGTTGATTTCAGTTGCGGTAATATAGAGTAAACATCTTTATATGATACTCATTTTAAATGCTAATAAGTTGATTCAACATGTACAGTTAGAGCTACAAATGGAGCTGCTGCTCCTGGTTGTATGGCTAGAGGAGCCTGCAGTTCATACTAAATTGAGGATTAATGCAGTCGAAATGGAAGTGGAGGTATTTGTGTTTGGAACACAAATTTAGCCTAACCAGCTTGTTAAGATAAATCATGTAATACTGCCCCAACTGCAACAGCAACACATGATGATTGTAATTCCTATTTCTTCACAGCCTCTATTAGATGCACAGTAGTTGCCACACCTGACGCAAATGGTGGTGCACCAGTCTTAGGTGGTTGTCAATAAACAGCAGCTTGTGCTACTTACATCCATTAAGAATAATGTAAATTTAATGCTACTGGAGATGCTTGTGGATGGAATGGTACATTATGTGCGGATAAATCATGTGCTACTGCACCGACAACTGCTGATTATGATGATAATGATAAATGTAGAGCTTATTTTGATAATAAATGTACAGTTGCAGATTCAGGATAAGGATGTGTTGATATACCAGATACATGTGAAACTATGGTAGAAAAATAATGTATTACTGATAAATCTGGTAGATTATGTTATTGGAATGGTACAGCTTGTATTACTAGAACTTGTGAAAATGCTCCAGAAGCAACAGCTTCTCCTGATGAATGTAATACTTATTTAGCTGGATGTACTTTAGATGCAGATGTTAAATGTAAAACAAAGGTTTGTGAAGATTTTGCTTTTGCCACTGATGCCTTATGTAGATAAGCATTAAGTACATGCACAACAAATGGAACAAATTGTATCACAAGAGGAACATGCTTCTAAGCAATGAGCTAAGCTGGTTGTGTTACTTCAGCAACAAATCAATAATGTGAATGGATGCCAGCTGTTGGCAATATTCAAGCTTATTGTACAGTAAAGACATGTAATACAGCTCCAAATACTTTAACTTCTGAAGCAGCTTGTGCAGCCTATTTCACTAATTGTACTACAAAGAATGGCGGTGGATGTGTTACTAAATCAACTTGTGCAGCTGTTACTGTTGATGCTGCTTGTACAACCGCTCTTAATGGAACTATTTGTGCTTGGGATAGTGCATAAAATAAATGTAGAGACAAAGATTGTTAAGATTTTAGTGGAACTTCTCATGCTGCATGTTAAGGTTAAAGAGCTGGATGTACTGCTGGAGCTAATGGAAAATGTGCTAGAGTTTAAAATTGTGAATAAACTACATTGAGAACTGCATGTATTGAAGGAACAAATGGCCCATGTTTATGGGTTAATGACTTTGTTAACTCTGATGGATCTACAGGAGCTTGCTTTAGATATACTTCATGTAAGAGTTTGACTTGGAATTCTGATACTTAATGTAAATGGATAAGTAAATAATGTACAACTAATGGATCTAATTGTATTGGAATTACTTAATGTTCCGAAACTAATACTGATGGTGGATGTGTCACAGGATATGATGGAGCTTGTATATAATCAGTACCAGCTCTGAATTCTGCAGATCCAAAGGTTTGTAAACCATATACTTCTTGTGCTGATGCTTTCTATACAACTCATTCAGATTGTTAAATTGCTAGTAGTAAATGTACAACAAATGGAACTACTGGTTGTATTGCATTAGGTGCTTGCTCATCTTATACCTCATAAGCAGGATGTTATTTTAATGATAAAGGTGTTATTTATACATCTGGAGTCATAACTTCAACTGGTATTTGTACCTGGGATACAACAGCTAATAGTTGCAGAGATTAATCATGTGCTGATTTGACTGGTACAACCGATGCAGCATGTTCTTCATAATTATCAACATGTACATCTGATGGAACAACTTGTTTACTCAAAGGAGCATGTTCATCATACACAACATAAACTGCTTGTACAACTGCTGTTGGATCTGATGGTGTATGTTATTGGGAACTTGCATCAGCTACAAATAATAACACAGCTAAATGTAGATTATTAACTTGCCCTGATATCCAAAATGGTACAGCCACCAATGTTTGTTCAGTAGCTTTGTCATCATGTGTTTCAGATGGAACTATTTGTATTACTAAAGCTAATTGCTCAGCCTATAAAACTAAGACAGCATGTAATTCAGGTGGATTAGATGGTATTTGTGTATTCACTTAATCAACTGCTACAGGAGCTGTTGCTGGTACTGGAACTTGTGCATTAATGACAGCATGTACCACTGCTAATAATGATTAAGTTGCTTGTTAATAAGCTAGAGATAGATGTTCATGGACTCCAGCATCAGGAACTGGTACAACTGCTGTTGCTAGTAAATGTGCCACTCATACTTGTGCTACAAATTAAGCTACAAATGGAGCTTGTACAAGATTCTTAAATTGGGATAAAAAGACTTAATAAGTTTGTACTCTTGTTAGTGGAACATGTACAGCCACAGATCCCTCAACTTTGTCATTAAATGATTGTTTCTTGGTTTCTGGATATACTTATACATGGAATGCATCAACAAGTAAATGTGGAGTTTGCACTGCACCTGTTGTTTAACCAAATAATACAAATAATAATACAAATAATACAAATAATGAAACAACAACCGATTCAGGATACATTCTTGGATTATCAACGATCATTTTTGGATATCTTATGTTTTGATGAAAATGATTTTATAAATTTATATAGGGAAAAATAATTATAAATTATAAATATTCTTATTCGGTATATTTTAAATATGTTTTTCAATTCTAATTGTAAGAACATTTAAATCATTATCAAGGAATTAAATTTTATAATTAACAAACAAGATCATTTAAAATTAATTTTTATACTAAATATAATGAATCATATTTTGGACTATTCCAATACTGATAAAAGTAGAAAACAAACTTGACTTAAGTATTTATTACTTATATTTAGTATCTAGGTCATTATTTGTTATTTTTCTAAATTTTAAAATAAAAACGACTATTTTTTTGCAAATAATTTACTCTATTTATAATATAATTCTCGAATTTATGATTCCATAATTAAATGTAAATTAATGTAGTTCAAAAAAGCCATTTTTGATTGTTTTAAATTTACCTCATTCTTGTAATAGTATTAATTTTCAGTAATACATTAATGAGCTAAGGAAAAATTTAATTTCTTAAAAATTTAAATAATTTTAATCATAAAATATTTCTCAAAAGCAAATTTTGAAATTATTCACATGTTTTGCTGAATAAATTTTGTTTAAGCATATAATTTTTTTCAATTTATGAGAATTCTAAATAATTTCAACTAATTTGAATATTAATTAAATGAATAAAAATATTGAATTATCTAGAAAATTTATTTGGTGGTATTGTTAGTGAACAAAATATTTTAGATTTAGCCTAAAGTATATTATTAAACAAAATACACAATAATGAAAATTAAATTGTATAAAAACAAACACTAAATTCTAAAAAAAAAGTGTCTTTTTATATAAAAGAGAAGATTATATAAATAATTGCTACTCCAATCCATCACAAGACTATAATTCAAATGCTTAAAAAAAAATTTTTCTTGATGGAATTTTTGGAAGCACCAAGAATGAATCAAAGGAGAATTGATCAATGATGAGAGTAATTAGAAAATATTTAAGAGCAGACCATAAGCAAAACCTAGCTCTTTATTTTTAAAATATAAGAGATTTAAAAAGTAAGTAAGAGAGGACAGTAGGAAAACTTGTAATCTCTAAAACTTTGAACCAAACAAATATGTACCTTAAAAATTGAAAAAAATAAATATATAATTCGATTGAATAAGTATTTTCCACAATATACAGAATAATACTTAATTCAGACCTATTTTCATATTTAGCCCATCATATAAATACATAAAATTCAGATTTCAGAATAAACTCAAATACTATAAGGATAATATGAATATTTTTGGCGTTTTTAATAATATAATGGCCACCTCTCTCTTCTTCGAAAGATTTATAATCAATAAATAATAATGAAATTAATCAATAGGAATAGATGGAGTGTATCTATTTTGGATTCTCATAATCTTAAATACTTGAAAAGATATATAATTATTAGACCAAATTGCTCCCAGAACACTAAAGTTTCCCTTCTTCTCAGAATTATCTAACATTTTTAATTCTTTTTTACCTCAAAAGTTAATTGTAACATCCTAAAGATATTACATCAAGAACTACATATTCTTAATTTTCTATGCTATGACTTAAAAAATAAAAGGAGCAATCAAGAAATTATTAAAGAGCTGTTCTTAAGTTGATGGTAAGAATATAAGATAATTACCGCTTTGCAACATCTAAAATAGTTTAGAATATCATCTAATAAGTGAAATATGATAAATTTATAGAATTAATAAATGAAGATCTGAAAAGAAAGCATTTAAAAAGCTGATTGAGTAGTGTATATATAACCAAGACTGGTGTAAGCTATTCAAGGTCCAAGATTTAGGTTGAGTTAATTTTATGTTTTTCTAAATAAGACATATCTATCTTTTATTATTAATAAATAAACTAATTTCATTGTGAAGGAAAGAAAAGTGAATGTTTTCGAAAACATCCACTAATGTTAATTATTTAATTTAGAATGATTTAATTAACAAGATTGCTTAATATACATAAAAATATTAGATCAATAATTTCTGAAATTCTCACTGTCATTTTTTTTATTTTAACAAAAATATAAAATTCTATATTTTCAACTTAAATTTATTGTTGTAAAAAATTTTTAAATGCTTAAGCCTTCTTATTTTATGATCTTAGCACTTAGAATAATATAATTTATATATATAAGATGTGATAAAAGATTAGACATATGCATTGATTAAACAATAAATGCGATAGTATTGCTTCCTGAGGAAATAGATGTCTAAAATTTACTATAATTCTTGATATTTTTTTTTTAGAATAGAAGAAATCAAAATCATTGTTAAAATATTTTCTGAGATTTTGAGATTAATTTTTATCTTTATATGGAAGTATAAAAAAATTGAACAAAAAACAGAAATTATATGATGTGTCAATTTATTGAAGCATTCCTACTACTCTTATTTTTTATCAAGTAATTATTCTTGTACAAATTATCTAAATATTACTGATAATAGTAATTACCAATACTTCTATTAATTGATTTTACTTATAGAAATGCTCTAGATTTTCTTAATTAAGAACAGTTTAAAATTAAAAAAAAAATAAATTTAATCTTGTTTGATTAACGATAGGTGAAATAAAAAAAAATTCTAATTTAATTTTGGGGAAACAACATTATTTAAACATCATTGTAGAATGTTTATGCAATTTTTAGAAATATAATCAAAATAATTGATCGTCTTATTCAGATTTTAAATAAGAGCTTGACTATATGAGATTAAATTTAGAAGGTTGAAGGATTTTGTTATTCTTTTGATTTGAAAAAAATATTAATTCTCTTATTAGTTGAATAAGACAATTTATGTTAAAGATTATTTGAGTTTGCCAATGGAGTCATAGAAATAATCTAAATCACATATTGGATAAGTTAAATGTATTTGTTAATTTGTATGCTAAATTTATGTAATAGACAAATACAGAAATCTGAAGTAATAAAAAATATTTTAAAATGATTTCAATATCTGAAAATAATTGACAAATAAGAATTGTGCGAAAAAATTAGAGTTGAAAATTTTAATCAAATTCGACATTTATATATTAGTTGTGATACTCTAGATATCATAATACTTATTATAAATATATCATAAATCAATTTTATTTCAGTTGTTCTAAATTTGATAATTTATCTCTGCCTCATTTTAATTGCTTATTGTTTTTTTTGCAATTTAATTATTAATATTATTATCATATAAAAAAGTAATAGTTATATAAAATATTCTTAATAAAGAGATAATGAGTAAAAAAAAGTTAATTTAGAACAAGTATAGAATCTTATATTTTATTAGCTTAAAGCAAATTTAATAATATAGATATATCAGTATTTGATTTTTAAACTCGTAATCGAACAACTTAGTAGATATTTTCTTTAATCTAGTTTAGACATAAATGATTTTATCATCTCAAAGTTCTTTATTCTGAAATTTAAAATCTTCTTATAAAATCAAAGGCTTTTTCATTGATGATTAGGAATAGTAAATAAACATATATATAAAAACATTATATTAACAATAAATTATTTATGGTCCAAAAAGGAGATAAGAGAAAGAAATAAGATAGAGGCATTGCCAATTTGATAAATTTGAATTTCTTAGTTCTACAACTTTATTTTGCTAGGTAGACAATTAATTGAATTTCAACTTTGAATTTTTACATTTATTTATTACTCACAACCTAATTAAAAAGTAAATCAATAACAAAAAATAAATAATTCTTTAAAATTAAAGTAATACTCTAATATGTAAGACAAGATTAAAGAAGTCAACCCATAATCATTACACCCAATAGAACATGCATAAAAATAAAATTGGTATTTGATGTAATTCACTATATATATATTTTGTTAAAATTATTTAATATTTGAAATACAATTTTCCAAACTTTTTTTGGATTGTTAATTATTAAAGAATTTTTATTAATTATATTTAAAATAATTTGNCTGAAAATAATTGACAAATAAGAATTGTGCGAAAAAATTAGAGTTGAAAATTTTAATCAAATTCGACATTTATATATTAGTTGTGATACTCTAGATATCATAATACTTATTATAAATATATCATAAATCAATTTTATTTCAGTTGTTCTAAATTTGATAATTTATCTCTGCCTCATTTTAATTGCTTATTGTTTTTTTTGCAATTTAATTATTAATATTATTATCATATAAAAAAGTAATAGTTATATAAAATATTCTTAATAAAGAGATAATGAGTAAAAAAAAGTTAATTTAGAACAAGTATAGAATCTTATATTTTATTAGCTTAAAGCAAATTTAATAATATAGATATATCAGTATTTGATTTTTAAACTCGTAATCGAACAACTTAGTAGATATTTTCTTTAATCTAGTTTAGACATAAATGATTTTATCATCTCAAAGTTCTTTATTCTGAAATTTAAAATCTTCTTATAAAATCAAAGGCTTTTTCATTGATGATTAGGAATAGTAAATAAACATATATATAAAAACATTATATTAACAATAAATTATTTATGGTCCAAAAAGGAGATAAGAGAAAGAAATAAGATAGAGGCATTGCCAATTTGATAAATTTGAATTTCTTAGTTCTACAACTTTATTTTGCTAGGTAGACAATTAATTGAATTTCAACTTTGAATTTTTACATTTATTTATTACTCACAACCTAATTAAAAAGTAAATCAATAACAAAAAATAAATAATTCTTTAAAATTAAAGTAATACTCTAATATGTAAGACAAGATTAAAGAAGTCAACCCATAATCATTACACCCAATAGAACATGCATAAAAATAAAATTGGTATTTGATGTAATTCACTATATATATATTTTGTTAAAATTATTTAATATTTGAAATACAATTTTCCAAACTTTTTTTGGATTGTTAATTATTAAAGAATTTTTATTAATTATATTTAAAATAATTTGGGCGCTTTTTTATTCTTAATTAAAAGTTTATAAATAGTCTTTTTAAATTTATATTGCAATTAGAACTTCTTGAATTATTCCAGCATAGCCTCTGAAGAATGATTATCGATTATAATTTTATTTTTTTTGAAATAAGAATAGAGACAATTCCATTTGCAAAAAATGGAATTATATGGGATAAAAAATCTAATTAAAGGTTTTTAAAGATCTTTAAGAATGGCTAAGTATTAACTGATACAATAGAAAGAATAAAAAAATGAATAGAGTTAATAATTTAAAAATGTTCTAACTAATGATTTATATAAATACAAATAGTATGAAGTAATTTAAATAAAGAAAATACAATTTAAAATTGAAAATTGAAAATTCTAGAATTCACACTATTTCTAACTATTAAGGTTTCCAAAATATTATCTCAAAAAACTGCATCTAATTTGATTACATATTTTAGGAAGAAAAAAATAAAACGGAATAATGTTTGATATAATAATTAAATTTAGAAGATTTTCTTATTCACTATTTTTACATCTTCTCTCTATTTTATTGAATTAAAAGATAATGATTATTTGAAACTTGTTACTTAATCATCCAGTTCTAATTTGGTTTATATTGAAATGTGAATATTGAAACATGTTAAATTTCTGAACTTCAAATCACAAGTATACATCTTGAGATAATCAAATCTCTTTATACTTTATTAAAGAAGAACCAATTAAAGTATTAGAGGTGTTCTTTCAAGTTTGAGAAGGATTAGAATATAAATGGAATTGTTATCTTCATCTCTATTTCTTATCAAAATCTCATTTTCCTTCATCTGTTTTCATTAGTTAGACAAGAATTAACCAAAATTTTTATTTAGTATTACTCATTTACTTATGTGCTCACTTAAATATTTCAAGAATCTAGATTAGAATATTGTATGATCCGGAAAATTCAGGAAAAGCATACTTAATGAGAAACTCAGGCTCTTTTCAAAAGGTATGTTGACTGAAGCTTTCTCTGTATACTTACAAATTCTTGCCTCACGAGACTTATAAAATATAAATATTAATGATGCCAATTAACGCATATAATAAATACTGATCCTGTATTTAATGAAGATATAGGATGTAATCATTAAAAAAAATAAATTTAATTTTTTTAATTAATTTAACTGGAATTAAATCTAAACATATTGATAATACTTTTAATGAATAAAGAATTCATCATATTAACATTGTTGCTTGCCTTAGCAACAAGTCAAACTTACAGTATAACATCATGCACATGTGTACAGTTGTTATCAGAAGCAGATTGTATAAAAAATGTATCACTTGGATGTTCTTGGGATAGCACTAAGAAATCTTGTGCAGTTTCAACTACTCCTGTCACTCCAATAGCGACTTATGCAACATATTGTGAAAGCTTTGCAGAAGCAGATTGTCCAAAAGCTAGACCTTGTACAGATTGTGGTAATTATGCTGCCTGTGCCTGGGTTGAAGGAAAATGCTCACATTTCACAGGATGCACAGCCTTTTCAAAAACACTTGATTCTGAATGTTAAGCAATAAGTAATAGATGTATTACAGATGGAACTCATTGTGTTGAACTTGATGCTTGTAGTACATACAAGAAATAACTTCCTTGTGTCAAAAACGCATCAGGAAGATTGTGTTTTTGGGATACAACAAATAATACTTGTGTAGATGCTAATGCCTGTGATAGATTACCAATTACATTTGTTACAGATAAAGAATGTAGAGATGAGATATCAACTTGTACAACAAAGACTGGAGGTGGATGTGTTGATAGTGGAAATAATTGTAGTGATTAAACATTAGAAATTTAATGTGTTTGGAATAAATTAAGATCAATGGCATGTTATTGGGATGGAGCAGCATGTAAAGATAGAATTTGTGATAATGCACCAACAACATTAACAACTGATGAAACATGTAAAACCTTTAGAACTGATGGAACATGTACAACTAAACCAAATGGAGGTTGCATTACTAGAACTACTTGTGCAGCTGCAACTATCTAAGCTGCTTGTATTAAGAATAGTTCAGGTGGTGATTGTTATTGGACTGGAACTGCTTGTGTTGATAAGATATGTACAAATGCACCAACTACTATGACAACTAATTCAGCTTGTGCTGGATTTGTAACAGGATGTATTACTAAATCAGGTGGAGGTTGTGTATCTAATGGAGCTTGTTCTGCTGCAAATGTCTAAGCTGCTTGTGTTAAAAACTCTACAGGAACTGATTGTATTTGGGATACAACATGTAAAGAAAAGACCTGTGCTAATGCACCAACAACTAATAATACTCATGACTTATGTACATCATATTTACCAACTTGTACTGTTAAAGCAGGAGGTGGATGTTAACCTAGAAGTTGTACAAATGCTCCAATAACATTAACAACTAATGATGCATGTGAAGCATATTTACCAAATAATAATTGTATAACAAAGACAGGAGGTGGATGTGTAACAAATACAACATGTTCATTAATTACTTTAGAAGCTGCTTGTATCAAAAATGTTTATGGAGCTACTTGTTTCTGGGATACTTCAAGTTCAGGTTGCAAAGATAAGATTTGTACAAATGCACCATCAACTACTAATACTCATGATTTATGTGTTGCCTTTTTATCAAATTGTACAGTAAATTCAACCAATTCTGGTTGTGTAGAGAAAACATGTGAAAATTCTTTGGTATAAACTATTTGTGATAAAGATTTGAATAATAAAGCTTGTATTTGGAAAGGAAAATGTTATAAAAAAGAATGTGTATTAGCTTCATCAACCATATAAAGTCATTCAGATTGTTAAACTTATGATTCTAGTTGTACTTTGAGTAATACTGGTGCTGGATGTGTTCCTATTCCACTTAAATGTGAAGCTATTACTATAGAATCTGCTTGTAATGTGAGATTATAAGTTACAAATGGAGTTAGATCATACTAAGCATGTGGTTGGAATGGTTCGTAATGTATGGATAAAGCTTGTTCAACTGCTCCTAGATCATCATCAACAACTGAAGAATGTAATAATTACAAATCAGGTTGTGTTGCTAATAATCCCGTTAATGGATCAATATCAGGATGTTAAGATTTACCAACAACTTGTGCTGCTAGAAGATCAAGTGAAAATTGTTAAATTTCAAGAAATGGATTACCAACATGTTTATGGAATGCTGCTACATCTGCATGTGTTGAGAAATCTTGTGCTACTGCTAGTATTGTTGGATTACTAGGATCACTAGAAACAATTAATTTTGATAATTGTTAAAGTTATATATCAATATGTACTGCAACTAATGCTGATGGATAATGTACTAACACTTCAAGACCATGCATTTCAAACAATGACTCAAATGCTTGTGTGGTCAAACCATCAAGTTGTTCAGGCTTAAATTCTTCTAATTGTAAAAGAGGATCAAAGGCAAATGGTGATTGTTATTGGAATGGTACTAATTGTGTTGATAGAATTTGTACAAATATTTCATTAAATACTCATATTGGTTGTCAAGGTTAATTAGATACATGCACAGTAAACAATAATGGATCAGCTTGTTAAAATTTAGCCACAGCTTGTACTTCTTATGGATCAGCTGAAAATTGTAAAATTATATTAAATGGAAAAAGTTGCATATGGACTGGATCAGCTTGTAGAAATGCAACTTGTGCTGATGCATCAGATAGTGAATCCTTTGCTACTGATGATTAATGTTATCGTTATCCAACGCCTACTGAAACTTGTACAGTTATATTAAAAACAGGAGGATTAGGATGTGTGCCAAGATTAGCTAATTGTAGTGATTATCAGTCACAAGCTTAATGTTTTAGAACTTTAACAGCCAGCGAAGATGATTGTACTTGGCATTAAACTCTAAACAAGTGTTTTTCTTCTACATATCTCTCCGGTGCATGCTCAACCTTTAGAGGAACTAAATCCTATTGTGAATAATTAAAAAAAGGTTGCACTAATACTATAAATGCTACTGATACAGATGCTTGTTCTTTCTCTTGTGCAGCTGTAACTGGACTATTCGAAGCAGATCATAATCAATGTTAATAATATAGTGAAAGTTGCACTATTAATGGTGATGGATCTGCATGCAGAACAATTTAATAAGCTTGTAGTAGTTATTTAACTATACATGATTGTACATTTAAAGTTGGTGGATAATCGTGCTTTTGGTCAACTGATACTTGTTTAGATATTTCTTCAGCAAATTGCAATGCTGTTACTGCTGATGCTGGTCTTACTCATGAACTTTGTTAATAATTTAATACTTCTTGCACTAATACTGGTGAAACAGCTTGTCATACACTTTAATCAAATTGCAGTGCTTACCTTACTGAACCTAATTGCACAATAAAAGTTGGCGGATCAAAGTGCTTTTGGAAAGCTGCAGCTGGAGAGGTACCTGCTGCTTGTTTAGATATTTCTTCAACAAATTGCGATGCTGTTACTGCTGATGCTGGTCTTACTCATGAAATATGTTAATAATATAGTACTTCTTGCACTAATTCTGGTGCAATAGCTTGTCGAACAATTGAATCAAATTGCAGTGCTTACCCTACTGAACCTAATTGCACAATAAAAGTTGGCGGATCAAAGTGTTTTTGGAGAGTTGCAGCTGGAGAGGTACCTGCTGCTTGTTTAGATATAGATTCAACAAATTGCGATGCTGTTACTGCTGCTGATAGTCTCTCCCATGATATATGTTAATAATATAGTACTGCTTGCACTAATTTTGCTGATACAGCTTGCCAAACAATGTAATCAGCTTGCAGTAGTTATAGTGTTGGAAATTAGTGCGCCAGAAAAGTTGGTGGATTAAGGTGCTTTTGGAGATTGGAAGCTAATGGTGTACCTGCGGCTTGTTTAGATATTACTTAAGAAAATTGCAACGTTATTTTTAATGGCATTGCTTATACTCATGCTATGTGTTAAGCATTTAGTCCTAACTGTACTGGTACTGGTTAAACAACTTGTCTACCATATATTTGTGAAACAGTTCCAAATCCAAGTTGGGAAAATTGTTAGAACTTCAGCGCGTCCTGCAGTGTAAAGAGGGATGGAAGTGGCTGCGTTACGATATAAGCATAATGCTCAGGGTATACAGGAACAATTGCTAATTGTTATAGATCAACAGCAGGACTTTGTATTGCCAATAGCTCTGATAGTTAATGTGTTGCCCTAGCAGCATCAACAACTTGTGAAACTTTATATTTGGGATCTGGCAATTATAGTCATGCAAGATGTAATGAAATGAAAAATACTTGTACTAATTTAAGTACCACAGGTTGTTAAACCAAAACATGTGCTAATAAAACAGGATCATTTACTCATTAAGATTGCTATGCTTGGTTGCCTACTTGCACTGCCAATTCAGTTTCATCTCCTACTGCATGTATTACTATGCCAGAAAAATGCTCAACATTGAGTGTAGGAGCATGCATTTGGGCAGTCGAAGGCTAATGTATTGTCTTAGGATCATCTTGTGTTAGAAAGACTTGTGACACAGCTTCACCAGCTGCAAGCTTTAATACTGATACTCTATGTTCAAATTATCTATCTACATGCACAGTTGCAAAAATAGGAGGTTGTTAACCAAGAGCTGCTTGTTCAACATATAAATCAAATAATTAATGTAAATTCAATACAACTGGTGGTAAGTGTTTCTGGAATGCAACAAATTTGACTTGTGTTGATTTCAGTTGCGGTAACATTGAATAAACATCTTTATATGATACACATTCTGAATGTGCATCAGTTGATTCAACATGTACAGTTAGAGCTACTAATGGAGCAGCTGTTCCTGGTTGTATGGCTAGAGGGGCTTGTAGTTCTTATTAAATTGAGGATTAATGCAACAGAAATGCCACTGGAGGTGTTTGTGTTTGGAATACAAATTTAGCCTAAGCAGCATGTTAAGATAAATCATGCAGTACTGCACCAACTGCAACAGCAACACATGATGATTGTAATACCTATTTCTCGACCAACACTATTAGATGTACAGTAGTTGCCACACCAGATGCAAATGGTGGTGCACCAGTCTTAGGTGGTTGTCAATAAACAGCAGCTTGTGCTACTTATATACATTAAGAATAATGTAAATTCAATGCTACTGGAGATGCTTGTGGATGGAATGGTACTTAATGTGCAGATAAGTCATGTGCTACTGCACCTGCAACTGCAGATTATGACGATAATGATAAATGCAGAGCTTATTTCAATAATAAATGTACAGTAGCAGAATCAGGATAAGGATGTGTTGATATACCAGATACATGTGAAACTATGATAGAAAAATAATGTGTTACTGATAAATCTGGTAGATTATGCTATTGGAATGGTACAGCTTGTATTACAAGATCTTGTGATAATGCTCCAGAAGCAACAGTTACTGCTGATGAATGTAATACTTATTTGGCTGGATGTACTTTAGATGTAGATGTAAAATGTAAGACAAAGGTTTGTGAAGATTTTGCTTTTGCCACTGATGCCTTATGTAGATAAGCTATAAGTACATGTACCACAAATGGCACAAATTGTGTCACAAGAGGAACATGCTTCTAAGCTATGAGCTAAGCTGGTTGTGTTACTTCAGCAACAAATCAATAATGTGAATGGATGCCAGCTGTAGGAAATAATTAAGCTTATTGTACAGTAAAGACATGTAATACTGCTCCAAATACTTTAACTTCTGAAGCAGCTTGTGCAGGTTATTTCACTAATTGCACAACAAAGAATGGAGGTGGATGTGTTACTAAATCAACTTGTGCAGCTGTTACTGTTGATGCTGCTTGCACAACTGCTCTTAATGGAACTATTTGTGCTTGGGATAGTGCATAAAATAAATGTAGAGATAAAGATTGTTAAGATTTTAGTGGAACTTCTCATGCTGCATGTTAAGGTTAAAGAGCTGGATGTACTGCTGGAGCTAATGGAAAATGTGCTAGAGTTTAAAATTGTGAATAAACTACATTGAGAAGTGCATGCATTGAAGGAACAAATGGACCATGTCTTTGGATTAATGACTTTGTTAATACTGATGGATCTACAGGAGCTTGCTTTAGATATACTTCATGCAAGAGTTTGACTTGGAATTCTGATACTTAATGTAAATGGATAAGTAAATAATGTACAACTAATGGATCTAATTGTATTGGAATTACTTTATGTTCCGAAACTAATACTGATGGTGGATGTGTCACAGGATATGATGGAGCTTGTATATAATCAGTACCAGCTTTGAATTCTGCAGATCCAAAGGTTTGTAAACCATATACCTCTTGTGCTGATGCTTTCTATACAACTCATTCAGATTGTTAAATTGCTAGTAGTAAATGTACAACAAATGGAACTACTGGTTGTATTGCATTAGGTGCTTGTTCATCTTATACTTCATAAGCAGGATGTTATTTCAATGATAAAGGTGTCATTTATACATCTGGAGTCATAACTTCAACTGGTATTTGTACATGGGATACAACAGCTAGTAGTTGCAGAGATTAATCATGTGCTGATTTGACTGGAATAAACCATGCAGCATGTTCTTCATAATTATCAACATGTACATCTGATGGAACAACTTGTTTACTCAAAGGAGCATGTTCATCATACACAACATAAACTGCTTGTACAACTGCTGTTGGATCTGATGGTGTATGTTATTGGGAACTTGCATCTGCTACAAATAATAACACAGCTAAATGTAGATTACTAACTTGCCCTGATATTCAAAATGGTACAGCCACTAATGTTTGTTCAGTAGCTTTGTCATCATGTGTTTCAGATGGAACAGTTTGTATTACAAAAGCTAATTGCTCAGCCTATAAAACTAAGACAGCATGTAATTCAGGTGGATTAGATGGTATTTGTGTATTCACTTAATCAACTGCTACAGGAGCTGTTGCTGGTACTGGAACATGTGCATTAATGACAGCATGTACAACTGCTAATAATGATTAAACAGCTTGTTAATAAGCCAGAGATAGATGTTCATGGACTCCAGCATCAGGAACTGGTGCAACTGCTGTTGCTAGTAAATGTGCTACACATACTTGTGCTACCAATTAAGCAACAAATGGAGCTTGTACAAGATTCTTAAATTGGGATAGAAAGACTTAATAAGTTTGTACACTTGTTAGTGGAACATGCACTGCCACAGATCCATCAACCTTATCATCAAATGATTGTTTCTTGGTTTCTGGATATACATATACATGGAATGCATCAACAAGCAAATGTGGAGTTTGCACTGCACCTGTTGTTTAACCAAATAATTCAAATAATAATACAAATAATACAAATAATGAAACAACAACCGACTCAGGATATATTCTTGGATTATCAACGATCATTTTTGGATATCTTATGTTCTGATGAAAATGATTTTATAAATTTATATAGGGAAAAATAATTATAAATTATAAATATTCTTATTCGGTATATTTTAAATATGTTTTTCAATTCTAATTGTAAGAACATTTAAATCATAATTTTGTAATTTATAAATTTGAATCATTGAAATTAAATTTTCTATTCCCATTATTTTTACTTCTTTTCAGTATCTAACTCATTATTTGTCATTTTTCTAAATGCAAATAAAAAAGAAAATTATTTTAGCTAATAATTTACATTATTTATAAAATTAATTCTCAAATCTATGATGCCATAAATAAATGTAAATTAATGTAGTTCAGAAAAGTCTCACTGTTATTGATTGTTTTAAATTATCCTCATTCTTTTAATAACATTAATTTTGAGTTCCATCAGCATTGTACATTAATGAGTTAAAGAATCATTGTATTTTCTCAAAACTTTAAAGATTACCCAATTTTTTTTTGGCTGATTTCAATCTTAAATATTTTTGAAAAGCAAAAACAGTAATCAATTGCATTTTGCTTATTAAATTTTGTTCAGGTATAAGAAAATTTATTTATATGCTAGAATGTTTATATTAAATTTAGAAAAGAATGAAAATTATTGATCATTTTATTCAGATTGTAAATAATACCTTGCCTAAGATTAATTATATATAAAAGGCTGTAAAATTGTTATTGTATTCTTATGATTTAAAACAATATTAACAATCTGGTTAGTTGAATAAAACAATTCATTTAAAACAGATAGAAATTATAAATAAATCACATATTAGATACATTAAATATATTTATGAGTTTTTTTGCTTAATTCATTAAATAGACAAATACTGAAATCTGAAGTAATGGCAATTTATTTTAAAATGATATCAATAAGAATAATTATGTTACCTAACTTGCCTCTTAAAATATTTGACTAAATATGAATTATGTAGTCAAACTATAGTTGAAAATTTCAATAAAACTCGACATTTCTCTTTCAGTTGTGGAACTTGGCAATTAGTAATACTTATAAAAATATATCACAAACTTATAAAAAATATATCAAAAATTAATATTTATTCAATTACTCTAACTTTCAAAATTTGCCTCTTCTTCATGTTTAATAACAAAAATTTTATGGTACTAATGTGATGCAGTTATTCACATTAATATAATACTCATAAGTAATAATTAACTAAATCATTTTATTAATGGAATAATGAGTAAGAAAAACGAGTTAACATAGAACAAAATAGATATCTTGTATTTTTATCAATATAGAGCAATTATAATGATGTCGATAGTAATTCTTAAAATACTGCTCAACTATAAGTTTGGAAAGAAAAACTAAAGTTTTAGAGCATCTAAAAGTCTTATCAAATTTAAATTATATTATAAACACTTGTACAAAATTTTTGTTATTTACATAAAATAATAATATTAGTGAATTTACATGATTCAAATCGAGGAATTATATCAATGACAAGTATTTGATTTTTAATGCAAATAACTTCTTCTGTCTTGCTTGGAAATAAGGATTTCTAAATCTCAAATTTCCTTTGTCATCAATTCATAATCAGTGAAGTTTCAAAGACCTATTAGGCTTATAAAAGCAAAGGCTTTGTAATTGACTCAAAAGACTAGTGTATTAACATATAATTAAAAAACTATTTTTTCAATAAATTATTCATGATCAAAAATGATATATGAGAAAGATATCAGAAAAAGGAATTGCCTAAGTGAAAAATTTAAATTCCTAAGTTCTACAACTTTATTTCATCAGGTAGAAATGAATTGCATTTCAACTTTGAATCTTTACGTAAATTTGTATATCCAGACCCTCAATGTTATTATAAAAAATTTTTGAATTAAAAATGTAAATCAATAACAAAAAAGAAATAATTCTTTAAAATCAAAGCAATACTCTAACAAGTAAGACAAGAAATAAATAAATCAACCCGTACTCATTCCACTATATAAAACATGCATTAATCATAAAAATGGAATAAATGATATGCCTGTTATATACTTTTTTGATTTAATCCAATAATGTATATATTTTGTTAAAATGAAAAAAAACTTATATTTTGAAAAACAATTATTCAATCTAAATTTTAATTTTTAATAATTAAAGAATTTTATTAATTGTATTTAAAAATTATTTGAGCGCTTTTTTTATTCTTAATTCAAACTTTATAAATAGTCTTTGTAATTTATATCGCAGTTAGAATTCCTACAATTATTGCAACATAAGCCCTGATATGGTTTGTCCCTCATAATTTGATTTTTAAAGAAAGGCAATTCCATCTACAGAAAATAAAATTATATGCGAATAAAGAAATCTAACGAAAGGTTTTAACCATCTATAAGGATAGCTAAGTATTAACTGATCAAGTAGTATGAATAAAAAAATTTATATAAATAATTATTGAAAAATGTCCAAGCAAATTATTTATACAAATACAAATAGTATGAAGTAATTTAAATAAACAAAATACAATTTAAAGTAGTAAATTCTAAAATTCTTACTATTTCTAACTATTAAGGTCTCCTAAATATTGTCTCGAGGTGGCTGCATCTAATTGAGTTTGTATTTTAGGTAAGAAAAAAATAAAACGGAACACATTTTGAGATAATATTATAATTTTAAATAAACTTATCTATTATCACTTTACATCTTGTCTCTATAGTATTGAGTTTAAAGTTGATCATTATGGATTATTTGTTTGTTAATCATCCAGTTCTAATTTAGTTTCAATTGCAAAGGGAATTTTGGGACATGTTAAATTTCTGAATTTCAAATCTCAAGAATACCACTTGAGAAAATGAAATCTCATTAGACTTCATAAAAAAATAACCAATTATAATATAAGAGATGTACTCTCCTAAGTTAAAAAGGATTTTAGAATGGAAACTAATTTTTTCTCTCTTCATCTCTGACTTTCTAATCAAATTTGTCTCTAAAGATTTTAATTAGCTGGGCAAGAATTAAACAAAATATGAATGTAATATTACTCATAATTATGTGGTTACTTCATTTTGTCATCAATCTAGAAACAGAATATTATATGAACAAGAGAATTCAGAAAAAGCATATTTAATGATAAACTCAGGCACTTTTCAAAAGTAAAATTGACTAAAGCTTTCTTTGTATACTTACGAATTTTCAACCTCTCCCTCATGAAAATTATATAATATAAATATTAATGATGCCAATTAACGCATTTAATGAATACTGATCCTATATTTAATCAAGATTTAGGATGTAATTATTAAAAAAAATAAATTTAATTTTATTAATTAATTTAACTGGAATGAAATCCAAAGCAAATAATAATCCTTTTAATGAATAAATAATTCATCATATTAACATTTTTGCTTGCCTTAGCAACAAGTCAAACTTACAGTATAACATCATGCACATGTGTACAGTTGTTATCAGAAGCAGATTGTATAAAAAATGTATCACTTGGATGTTCTTGGGATAGCACAAAGAAATCTTGTGCAGTTTCAACTACTCCAGTCACTCCAACAGTGACTTATGCAACATATTGTGAAAGCTTTGCAGAAGCAGATTGTCCAAAAGCTAAACCTTGTACAGATTGTGGTAGTTATGCTGCCTGTGCCTGGGTTGAAGGAAAATGCTCACATTTCACAGGATGCACAGCCTTTTCAAAAACAACAGATCCTGAATGTTAAGCAATAAGTAATAGATGTATTACAGATGGAACTCATTGTGTTGAACTTGATGCTTGTAGTACATACAAGAAACAACTTCCTTGTGTCAAAAATGCCTCAGGAAGATTGTGTTATTGGGATACAACAAATAATACTTGTGTAGATGCTAATGCTTGTGATAGATTACCAATTACATTTGTTACAGATAAAGAATGTAGAGATGTAATATCAACTTGTACTACAAAGACTGGAGGTGGATGTGTTGATAGTGGAAATAATTGTAGTGATTAAACATTAGAAATTTAATGTGTTTGGAATAAATTAAGATCAATGGCATGTTATTGGGATGGAGCAGCATGTAAAGATAGAATTTGTGACAATGCACCAACAACATTAACAACTGATGAAACATGTAAAACCTTTAGAACTGATGGAACATGTACAACTAAACCTAATGGAGGATGTATTACTAGAACTACTTGTGCAGCTGCAACTATCTAAGCTGCTTGTATTAAAAATAGTTCAGGTGGTGATTGTTATTGGACTGGAACTGCATGTGTTGATAAGATATGTACAAATGCACCAACTACTATGACAACTAATTCTGCTTGTGCTGGATTTGTAACAGGATGAATTACTAAATCAGGTGGAGGTTGTGTATCTAATGGAGCTTGTTCAGCTGCAAATGTCTAAGCAGCTTGTGTTAAAAACTCTTCAGGAACTGATTGTATTTGGGATACAACATGTAAAGAAAAGACTTGTGCTAATGCACCAACAACTAATAATACTCACGAATTGTGTACATCATATTTACTAACATGTACAGTTAAAGCAGGAGGTGGATGTTAACCTAGAAGTTGTACAAACGCCCCAACAACATTAACAACAAATGATGCATGTGAAGCATATTTACCAAATAATAATTGTATAACAAAGACAGGAGGTGGATGTGTAACAAATACTACATGTTCATTAATTACTTTAGAAGCTGCTTGTATCAAAAATTTTTATGGAGCTACTTGTTTCTGGGATACTTCAAGTTCAGGTTGCAAAGATAAGATTTGTACAAATGCACCATCAACTACTAATACTCATGATTTATGTGTTGCCTTTTTATCAAATTGTACAGTAAATTCAACCAATTCTGGTTGTGTAGAAAAAACATGCGAAAATTCTTTGGTATAAACTATTTGTGATAAAGATTTGAATAACAAAGCTTGTATTTGGAAAGGAAAATGTTATAAAAAAGAATGTGTATTAGCTTCATCAACCACAGCAACTCATCAAGATTGTTAAACTTATGATTCTAGTTGTACTTTGAGTAATACTGGTGCTGGATGTGTTCCTATTCCACTTAAATGTGAAGCTATTACTATAGAATCTGCTTGTAATGTGAGATTATAAGTTACAAATGGAGTTAGATCATACTAAGCATGTGGTTGGAATGGTTCGTAATGTATGGATAAAGCTTGTTCAACTGCTCCTAGGTCATCATAAACAACTGAAGAATGTAATAATTACAAATCAGGTTGTGTTGCCAATAATCCAGTTAATGGATCAATATCAGGATGTTAAGATTTACCAACAACTTGTGCTGCTAGAAGATCAAATGAAAATTGTTAAATTTCAAGAAATGGATTGCCAACATGTTTATGGAATACTGCTACATCTGTATGTGTTGAGAAGACTTGTGCAACTGCTAGTGTTGTAGGATTACTAGGATCACTAGAAACAATTAATTTTGATAATTGTTAAAGTTATATATCAATATGTACTGCAACTAATGCTGATGGATAATGTACTAACACTTCAAGACCATGCATTTCAAACAATGACTCAAATGCTTGTGTGGTCAAACCATCAAGCTGTTCAGGCTTAAATTCTTCAAATTGTAACAGAGGATCAAAGGCAAATGGTGATTGTTATTGGAATGGTACTAATTGTGTTGATAGAATTTGTACAAATATTTCATTAAATACTCATATTGGTTGTCAAGGTTAATTAGATAGATGCACAGTTAACAATAACGGATCAGCTTGTTAAAATTTAGCCACAGCTTGTACTTCTTACGGATCAGCTGAAAATTGTAAAATTCTATCAAATGGAAAAAGTTGCATATGGACTGGATCAGCTTGTAGAAATGCAACTTGTGCTGATGCAACGGATAGTGAATCCTTTGCTACTGATGATTAATGTTATCGTTATCCAACACCTACTGAAACTTGCACAGTTATATTAAAAACAGCAGGATTAGGATGTGTGCCAAGATTAGCTAATTGTAGTGATTATCAGTCACAAGCTTAATGTTATAGAACTTTAACAGCCAGCGAAGATGATTGTACTTGGAATTCCTATTTTAACAAATGTTTTTCTAATTCATATCTCTCAGGTGCATGCTCAACATTCAGAGGAACAAAAACGTATTGTGAATAATTGAAACCAGGTTGCACTAATTTGGTAAATGCTACTGATACAGATGCTTGTTCTTTCTCTTGTGCCCTTATAACTGGATTATCAAGTCCAAATAATACTCATGACTATTGTTAAAGCGTTAGTAATAATTGTACTATTAATGCTGCTGGAGATGCTTGCAGATAAATTTTAGCATATTGCTCTAGCTATTTTACCGAAGCTGATTGCACATTAAACACAGGTGGCTAGAAATGTTATTGGTTTTCTGTAGGTGAACTTTGTTTTGACGTGTCTGCTTCTAATTGCAATCTTATAGCTTCATTATCAAGTCCAAATAATACTCATGACTATTGTTCAAGTTATAGTGCTGAGTGCACTATTAATGATGCTGGAAATGCATGTATTGCCTATTTACAAAATTGCAGTAGCTATTAAGCATAAAACAATTGCATAAAAAAAAATAATGGTAAGAGATGTTTATGGAATTCAAATTTATCTCCTGCTGTTTGTTAAGACATATCATCAGCAAATTGTGATGCTTTATCCCCATTGTCAAATCCAAATAATACTCATGAATTTTGTTAAAGCTTTAGTGCTGAATGCTAAATTAATGCTGATAGTAATGCTTGCAAAACAATGGAAATATCATGCGCTAGCTATTTAACCTAAAGTAATTGTGCATTTAGAAGGAATGGTGATAGATGTTATTGGAAGGAAAGTACTACTACTTGTTTAGATATTACATCATCAAATTGTGAAGAGGTTATTTTAGACACATATAAGTTTCATTAAATTTGTTAATTTTATAGTAAAAGTTGTACTATAAAAGCTGATGAAACTACATGCAGAGTAATGTAAGTAAATTGCAGTAGCTATACAGTTTAAGCTGATTGTACATTAAAAATTAATCTTAAAAAGTGTTATTGGAATTAAAATGCTTCTCCTGCTGCTTGTTAAGATATTACATCAGCAAATTGTAATCTTCTTGCTTCTTTGGCAGATCCAAATAATACTCATAATTTTTGTTAAAGCTATAGTGATGAATGCACAATTAATTCTTCTGGAAATGCATGTGTCGCTCTTACATGCGAAACAGCCCAAGTTGCAAATCCAAGTTGGACTAACTGTCAAGCCTATAATAGTCAATGCAGTGTGAAGAGAGATGGAAGTGGTTGTATTACAATACAAGGACAATGTTCAGGATATACAGGAACAATGGCCAATTGTTATAGATCAACTGCTGGATTTTGTACTGCTGATAGCAATGATTCTACTTGTCAATCTATAACAAATACAACTACTTGTGAAGCAATAAAATTAGGATCATTTACTTTTAATGACACAATATGCAATTAATTGAAACCTGGTTGTATAGCACTACAAGACAATTCAGGGTGTTAAGCCAAGACATGTGCTAATAAAACTGCACCATTTACTCATGCAGCTTGTAATACTTGGTTACCTACTTGTACTGCCAATTTAGTTACATCACCAACTGCATGCACAACGATGCCAACCACATGTGCGACTTTAAGTACAACAGCTTGCGTTTGGGCAGTTGAAGGTGCATGTATTGCCATAGGATCATCTTGTGTCAGAAGGACTTGTGACACAGCTACCCCAGCTGCAAGCTTTACTACTAATGCTCAATGTACTGCTCATCTTTCCACATGCACAGTTGCAAGAGTAGGAGGTTGTTAACCTAGAGCTGCTTGTTCAACATATAAATCTAGACATTAATGTAAATTCAATACAACTGGTGGTAGATGTTTCTGGAATGCAACAAATTTGACTTGTGTTGATTTCAGTTGCGGTAACATTGAATAAACATCTTTATATGATACACATTCTAAATGCGCTTTAGCTGATTCAACATGTACAGTTAGAGCTACTAATGGAGCAGCTGTTCCTGGTTGTATGGCTAGAGGAGGATGTAGTTCTTATTAAATTGAGGATTAATGCAACAGAAATGCCACTGGAGGTGTTTGTGTTTGGAACACAAATTTAGCCTAAGCAGCATGTTAAGATAAATCATGCAGTACTGCCCCAACTGCAACAGCAACACATGATGATTGTAATACCTATTTCTCGACCAACACAATTAGATGCACAGTAGTTGCTACACCAGATGCAAATGGTGGTGCACCAGTTCTAGGAGGCTGTCAATAAACAGCAGCTTGTGCTATTTACATTCATTAAGAATAATGTAAATTCAATGCTACTGGAGATGCTTGTGGATGGAATGGTACTTAATGTGCAGATAAGTCATGTGCTACTGCACCTGCAACTGCTGATTATGATGATAATGATAAATGTAGAGCTTATTTCAATAATAAATGTACAGTTGCAGAATCAGGATAAGGATGTGTTGATATACCAGATACATGTGAAACTATGATAGAAAAATAATGTGTTACTGATAAATCTGGTAGATTATGCTATTGGAATGGTACAGCTTGTATTACAAGATCTTGTGATAATGCTCCAGAAGCAACAGCTACTGCTGATGAATGTAACACTTATTTGGCTGGATGTACTTTAGATTAATTAGTAAAATGTAAGACAAAAGTTTGTGAAGATTTTGCTTTTGCCACTGATGCCTTATGTAGATAAGCCGTAAGTACATGTACCACAAATGGCACAAATTGTGTCACAAGAGGAACATGCTTCTAAGCTATGAGCTAAGCTGGTTGTGTTACTTCAGCAACAAATCAATAATGTGAATGGATGCCAGCTGTAGGAAATAATTAAGCATATTGTACAATAAAGACATGTAATACTGCTCCAAATACTTTAACTTCTGAAGCAGCATGTGCAGGTTATTTCACTAATTGTACTACAAAGAATGGAGGTGGATGTATTACTAAATCAACTTGTGCAGCTGTTACTATTGATGCTGCTTGTACAACTGCTCTTAATGGAACTATTTGTGCTTGGGATAGTACATAAAATAGATGCAGAGATAAAGATTGTTAAGATTTTAGTGGAACTACTCATGCTGCATGTTAAGGTTAAAGAGCTGGATGTACTGCTGGAGCTAATGGAAAATGTGCTAGAGTTTAAAATTGTGAATAAACTACATTGAGAAGTGCATGTATTGAAGGAACAAATGGCCCATGTTTATGGGTTAATGACTTTGTTAACTCTGATGGATCTACAGGAGCTTGCTTCAGATATACTTCATGCAAGAGTTTGAATTGGAATTCTGATACATAATGTAAATGGATAAGTAAATAATGTACAACTAATGGATCTAATTGTGTTGGTATTACTTTATGTTCTGAAACTAATACTGATGGTGGATGTGTTACAGGATATGATGGAGCTTGTATATAATCAGTACCAGCTTTGAATTCTTCTGATCCAAAGGTTTGTAAACCATATACATCTTGTGCTGATGCTTTCTATACAACTCATTCAGATTGTCAAATTGCTAGTAGTAAATGTACAACAAATGGAACTACTGGTTGTATTGCATTAGGTGCTTGTTCATCTTATACTTCATAAGCAGGATGTTATTTCAATGATAAAGGTGTTATTTATACATCTGGAGTCATAACTTCAACTGGTATTTGTACATGGGATACAACAGCTAATAGTTGCAGAGATTAATCATGTGCTGATTTGACTGGAACAAATCATGCAGCATGTTCTTCATAATTATCAACATGTACATCTGATGGAACAACTTGTTTACTCAAAGGAGCATGTTCATCATACACAACTTAAACTTCTTGTACAACTGCTGTTGGATCTGATGGTATTTGCTATTGGGAACTTGCATCTGCTACAAATAATAACACAGCTAAATGTAGATTATTAACTTGCCCTGATATTTAAAATGGTACAGCCACTAATGTTTGTTCAGTAGCTTTGTCATCATGTGTTTCAGATGGAACAGTTTGTATTACAAAAGCTAATTGCTCAGCCTATAAAACTAAGACAGCATGTAATTCAGGTGGATTAGATGGTATTTGTGTATTCACTTAATCAACTGCTACAGGAGCTGTTGCTGGTACTGGAACTTGTGCATTAATGACAGCATGTACCACTGCTAATAATGATTAAGTTGCTTGTTAATAAGCTAGAGATAGATGTTCATGGACTGCAGCATCAGGAACTGGTGCAACTGCTGTTGCTAGTAAATGTACTACACATACTTGTGCTACCAATTAAGCTACAAATGGAGCTTGTACAAGATTCTTAAATTGGGATAGAAAGACTTAATAAGTTTGTACACTTGTTAGTGGAACATGTACAGCAACAGACCCATCAACTTTATCATCAAATGATTGTTTCTTGGTTTCTGGATATACATATACATGGAATGCATCAACAAGCAAATGTGGAGTTTGCACTGCACCTGTTGTTTAACCAAATACTACAGTAAATAACACCAATAATTAAACAAAAACAACAGATTCAGGATACATTCTTGGATTATCAACAATCATTTTTGGATATCTCATTTTCTGATGAGAATGATTTTTCATTTATGTTGTAAAAAATTATAAAAAATATGAAAAAAAATTTTTAGGCTCCTATAATATCTATGAAGCTTTTTCTAATTTTTTTCTAAATAACATAAATTAAGAAATATTAAATATAGTTTAATATTTAAGATCATTTTATCAGTTTTGCCTTGGATTCTTTATTTATTTAATAATGTATAATGGTCTACATAGATATTATATAAATATTATAAATATTTTATAATATAACCATAACTCTATAATTTTTCTAGAATCCTTTTATGAAAATTTTATGTATAATTTCAAGCTATAAATTTGATAAAATTAAATTGAAGAATTTATAATTTTTGAGAGATTTGATTTGCTTTCAGTCAAAATGGTATTTTTTTTTTAAAGTTTATCATGAAAACTAAGGATAATTGATTTGATGTTACAAAAATATAAATCTAATTAATTGTAAATCACTAAGTAGTAGGAACAATAATTTATTGATTTCTGTATATATGTGTTATATTTAAATGAAGAAGGTGAATTTATGGTTGCTTAGCTTCATTCCATCTAAGTTTAATTTCAATGATAATTTATTTGTTCTCTAAATTATGATTAGGAATTAATTTTATTTGATTTTGAAAGTATTAATAGCAGAATATCAAGATTAAGCTAGAAACAAAATAAAATCAAAACTTGACTAATTAGTTCTATTTCAAAGAAACCTAAACAAAGTTTATTAAAAGGGATTTAAAGTATTTATTGTTGTTAATAGTTTCTTAAAATAAATGAAAAAATTATAATTGAGTTATTTTCTGAAATCTTTGTTTTTTTCACAATTTAGAAAAAAACTAAATTATTTTGAAATATTGGCTGAATTGATTTTTAAAAGTATATCAAACCTTTTTTGAATATCAAATGCATGTGAGAAAAATGCTATATCACAACAATTACCTATAAAAATATGGCTTTTCTTATTTTGTGATATAATACTTTTTTTGTCAAAATACATAATTACAATGAACTATCTTAAGACATTTTATAAAGCTAGTATTTTTTTGTTAAAAAGAAAAACAAGCAGAATTTAAGATTGAAATTTTTCTTTAAGAATTATAATTACATTTGATTTAACTAAAAAGGGACCTTTTTTAAAATAATAGAATTATAAGTTGATTGAGGAAGTGAAGTTTTATAATTAATCTTTATTGATAAACTAATAATTAGTTTATAAATATAGCAATATATTAGGTATAATTTGATAACACTTTTTTGATATCCGATGCAGCTTTGAGGGATATGAAAATAATTAATAATAAAAGTAAATTTAAATGATCAATTTTGGAATCTTCTAGAAAAACTGACTAACTAAACTGCTACATAAAAATTCCTAAATATGAGATTAAATAATATTGATATAAGGTGTGAAATTATGATTTCCTTATTCTATAATATAAAATAAGAAGATTAATTCAAATGAGTTAATAACAATTATAATAAAAAAAAATAGTAAAATAAAAATTTTAAATAATGCCTAAATAATCTAATATATAATAATAAGAAGTTTAGAAGGAATAAAAATTATTAAACTAAGAACATTCAACATGGAATATTAGTATTAGTTTGAAGTTAAGAAAAAATGGAAGGCTTTGATTTAGCGATTTAGCAGGACTTTGCATATGTATTTAAATTATTTGAGATGAAGGAAATATAATTATACTGAAAAACAGCTGAAATTAATTAAAGTGAGTAACTCTATTATGAGGAGCATGATTAAAATAATTAAGATTACATTATTTAGCTTAGATATCTCATTAAGTAATAAAAAATCATTTTAATTAGATATAATTAGTTTAATCCATAATACTATTAATTTAATTATATAAATAATTATTTTTCTTAATTTTAATTTCAGTGATTTCTTATCATTGACTAAAGTATTTTAGATCAATATTATAAATTCATTTCTTTTTCTAATATAATTCTGCCTAGATTCTTTTAGAATATAGGATAACTAATGACATTATTGATAAAACAAATCAAGATTTGGCTTTCATGTTCTTTACTCTAAATTTCTTTATTGATTAAGGAGAAATTAAAGTTGCAATCTCTTCAATGCCCATTTTGATTTAACCTGCTTTTAAAAATGGGTTGTGCTTGAAATATGTTTATTACAATATTTTTATTTCTAATTTAAAGTTTTATTGAAAGAATAATTCTTATTAAAGGAATACTACAAAAGAACAACTTTTCTTCCGTATTTTGGAATAATTAATATACTAACAACAAGATGATCTAAAACAATGATAGAAATCGAATATTTATATCACCATAAATAAATTTAGAACAATAGAGGATATGGTGCTTATAATAGCTGCTCACCAATATTCATCTTTGAATTTTGCAAGACAAGAAAAAAGATTTAAGAATCTTCACTTCTCATTTGCATTTAGACAATATAATATATATACTTAAGTACTTTTAGGATATTAATTAATTTTATTTTTCAAATTATGAGAAAATCGAGCAATTATTTCAAATTGCATTCAGGTTTGTAATTAATAATAAATTCTCTTGTTATGGAAAATAAAATATTTCTAGAGAAGACAATTCATAAAAAATGACAATGCAAAACCTAATAGACTGAGAAAGTAGCTGGATCATCCTTGATGCAAGGAGTTATATATTAATTAACTAATAATTATATGCAAAATTCTCTTTTTATTTAATAAATTAATAGTGGCTCAAATTTCATAGTGAAGAAAGAAATAAGATAATGAATCACCTTATATGAGTTTCAGCAAAAAACTATATATTTTCATAGTCCATCAACATGATATTATCAAATATAATTGAACTTTGAAAAAAACATATATTTTATTTATAATACAAAAAAGTCATTATTATTCTAAGAATTAAATAATGTATAATATTATTTCAATAAGAATCTAAGAGAAAATACATCTTAATACAATGAATGTTATTGGATGCAAGACATCAGTAAATTCTAAGCAAGGGAACATTCATTCAAAAAAATTTTAAGAATTGATCAAGGATGTTTGTAAGACTATTTTTTGCACAATTAACTATAGTCCACCAATATCATTATAATTAATGATATTAGAAGCGTTATGATAATTTGTAAGTGAAAGATGAAGATGAAGTAACCAAAGTTTAAACAAGAAAGCAAATGTAAACAAAAATTGATTTCCTCTCAAAAATATTTAAAAAATTCTAAGAATTTTGTATTAGTGTTAAAAATTATAACATTAGTACTATTGAATTTTTGTGCGATTCGAACACATTAGGGTCAATTTTTGAAGTTTTTTTTAATGATAATATGCATAAATCGTTTAAGATTTATGCATATTATTTTAGAAAATATATACATTCTTAAGAAAATTAATCATCTTTAATGTTATTACAATGTTTTATTAATCATATTTCTTATTATTTTAAACGTACAGAGATCAAGCCTTGATTGAATCTTTTATTCCATAATCTAGATTCTGAAGTATCAGGAAAATAAATGATTATTAAATAAATGAATTGAAATTCCTTATTTCCTCCTAAAATACAATGAAAGAATCACCGTGCACAATTATATTGATAGTTTTAATTTCAACAGTATTTTTTATTTTATTTTAACATACAGAAAATTATTCATAATCTTAGAATACAAGAATTAATATAATTTAAACAGAAAATGTACTATTCAAAAACAGTGTTTGAAAACTAAAAATTAAAGAATTCACAACCAAAAATACATACTTTCAAGTATAAAGCAACATTTTTTGAATATATTAGCCACTAAACACCAGGTATTCATTATAAATCTCCTCCTTTTAGAATTTAACTCAAATTATTATTTAATAAAATATAACTAATAAAAGAAGGAAAATTTCTTCATTAACCATGGTTTTTATAAAAATAGATATTTTAATTGCATAATATTTTATTTAGTGTTAATCCCATTATCTTAAATTAAATTATTAGTAAATAATTGCTATTTTTAAGAATATTCTAGAATTTTAAAAAGATGCTTTCAAAATAGCTCATGTACATAAAAGCTACTATTTAAATTGAAAGCTAGTTTTAAAGAGGGAGCAATCAAGCAAGTCTTTGATCATATTTTATTAATTTATAAGAAAATTTATGTTTCTTTAAATTTAAACTGATTTTAAAAAGCATGTTAGTATGTTATACGTTAGTATGTTAGTATGTTATTACGTTAGTATTTTTTTGTATGTTTCTATTCTTCTATTATGAATTGTTTAATTTTATCCTCGAACATTAGGGTTACTTGGTCTGATTATTAGTATGAATTTAAAATAATAAGAGCGATTATTGAACAGATGAAAAATTTTATATTTCTTAATATAAAAAAGGAACATAAGTTTTTTGAGCTTAATTTCAACTATTTTATTAAGTATTGAGTGTTTTTATGATTATTTTTTCATTGTCATTGTCATTTTGCTTTTTTTTTTTTTTACCTAAAGAATATCTGTAAAAATAGTTTCAAGGCTTCTACATAAGTTTATATAATAATGGTTAAAGTGACTTTTGCTATTGTTGCATTTGCATAATTTATCAATTTCTTTAAAATTTGAGAAAGTATAGACAATTATTAACACTAATTCCTTATCAATGATATATTGATCAACTTGATATTCGATATCGTATGCTTCCCTTTCTCATTTACTCAATCCTCAGAGTTATAATATTAAAATTAATGTTGTTAATTAACTCAATTATTAAATTTTGCTACTACTTTTAATTAAAAAATATGATGTATTAAAATTACGAAAATTATTAAATTTTTTTGGATTAATTTAACTGGAATATAACATGAAATAACAAATAATACTTTTAATGAATAAATAATTCATCATATTAACATTGTTGCTTGCCTTAGCAACAAGTCAGACTTACAGTATAACATCATGCACATGTGCATAGTTATTATCAGAAGGAGATTGTATAAAAAATACTTCACTTGGATGTTCTTGGGATAGCACAAAGAAATCTTGTGCAGTTTCAACTACTCCCGTCACTCCAACAGTGTCTTATGCAGCATATTGTGATTCTTTTGCAGAAGCAGATTGTCCAAAAGCTAAACCTTGCACAGATTGTGGTAGCTATGCTGCCTGTGCCTGGGTTGGAGGAAAATGCACACATTTCACAGGATGCACAGCCTTTGCAAAAACAACAGATCCTGAATGTTAAGCAATTAGTAATAGATGTATTACAGATGGAACTCATTGTGTTGAAGTCGATGCTTGTAGCACATACAAGAAACAACTTCCTTGTGTCAAAAACGCAGCTGGAAGCTTGTGCTATTGGGATACAACAAATAATACTTGTGTAGATGCTAATAATTGTGATAGATTACCAATTACATTTGTTACAGATAAAGAATGTAGAGATGTAATATCAACTTGTACAACTAAAACTGGAGGTGGATGTGTTGATAGTGGAAATAATTGTAGTGATTAAACATTAGAAATTTAATGTGTTTGGAATAAATTAAGATCAATTGCATGTTATTGGGATGGAGCAGCATGTAAAGATAGAATTTGTGATAATGCACCAACAACATTGACAACTGATGAAACATGTAAAACCTTTAGAACTGATGGAACATGTACAACTAAACCTAATGGAGGATGTATTACTAGAACTACTTGTGCAGCTGCAACTATCTAAGCTGCTTGTATTAAAAATAGTTCAGGTGGTGATTGTTATTGGACTGGAACTGCATGTGTTGATAAGATATGTACAAATGCACCAACTACTATGACAACTAATTCTGCTTGTGCTGGATTTGTAACAGGATGTATTACTAAATCAGGAGGAGGTTGTGTATCTAATGGAGCTTGTTCAGCTGCCAATGTCTAAGCTGCTTGTGTTAAAAACTCTTCAGGAACTGATTGTATTTGGGATACAACATGTAAAGAAAAGACTTGTGCCAATGCACCAACAACTAATAATACTCATGAATTGTGTACATCATACTTATCTACATGTACTGTCAAAGCAGGAGGTGGATGTTAACCTAGAACTTGTGCAAATGCTCCAACAACATTAACAACTAATGATGCATGTGAAGCATATTTACCAAATAATAATTGTATCACAAAGACAGGAGGTGGATGTGTAACAAATACTACATGCGCTGCAATAACTTTAGAAGCTGCTTGTATCAAGAATTCCTCTGGAGCTACTTGTTTCTGGGATAATGGAAATTGTAAGGATAAGATTTGTACAAATGCTCCATCAACTAATACTACTCATGATTTATGTGTTGCCTTTTTATCAACTTGTACTGTAAATTCAACAAATGCTGGTTGTGTAGAGAAAACATGCGAAAATTCATTGACATAAACTATTTGTGATAAAGATTTGAACAACAAAGCCTGTATTTGGAAAGGAAAATGCTATAAAAAAGAATGTGTATTAGCTTCATCAACCTCAGCAACCCATGCAGATTGTTAAAATTATGATTCTAGTTGTACTTTGAGTAATACTGGCGCTGGATGTGTTCCTATTCCACTTAAATGTGAAGCTATTACTATTGAATCTGCATGCAATGTTAGATTATAAGTTACAAATGGAGTTAAATCATACTAAGCATGTGGTTGGAATGGTTCATAATGTATTGATAAAGCTTGTTCAACTGCTCCTAGAACATCATCAACAACAACTGAATGCGGCAATTACAAATCAGGTTGTGTTGCTAATAATCCAGTAAATGGATCAATTTCAGGATGCTAAGATTTACCAACAACTTGTGCTGCTAGAAGATCAATTGAAAATTGTGAAATTTCAAGAACTGGATTGCCAACATGTTTATGGAATACCACTACATCCACATGTGTTGAGAAGTCTTGTGCCACTGCTAGTGTTGCAGGATTACCAGGAGTACTAATAGCATTTAGTTTCAACAATTGTCAAAATTATTTATCAGTATGCACAGCCACTAATGCTTAAGGAGTATGTACAAATAATTCAAGGCCATGCATTTCAAACAATGATTAAACAGGATGTGTTGTTAAGCCCTCAAGTTGTTCAGGATTAAATTCTTAAAATTGTTAAGTTGGATCAAAAGCAAATGGAGATTGTTATTGGAATGGTAGTAATTGTGTTGATAGAACTTGCACTAATATCACTTAAACTACTCATATTGGTTGTTAAAATGTTTTGAATACATGCACAGTTAATAATGGTAGAACAGCTTGTTAAGCATTAGCTACTGCTTGTACTTCTTATGGATCAGCTGAAAATTGTGTAAAAATTGCTAGCGGAAAAAGTTGCATATGGACTGGATCAGCTTGTAGAAATGCAACTTGTGCAGATGCATTAGATAGTGATGATTTTGATGATGATTCAGAGTGTTCAAATTATCCAACACCAAGCGAAACATGTACAGTTTTATATAAAACTGGAGGATAAGGATGTGTGACAAGATCAGCTAATTGCAGTGACTATGCATCAGAAGCTTAATGTGTGAAAACATTAACAGCCAACTCAAATGATTGTACTTGGAAATCTGAATATGAAAAATGCTTTTCTAATACATAACTTCAAGGTGCATGCTCAACCTTTACAGGCACACAAGTTTAATGCTAATCTATTAAAGAAGGTTGCACTAATACAGTAAGTGCTACAGAAACAGATGCTTGCACATTTTCTTGTGCTGCTATAACTGCAGGGTCTGGGCTTGATCATGCAGCATGTTAAACAAAGAATACTACATGTACTGGTAATTCTGGTGGAACTGCCTGTATTACATTATAAGCAACTTGTGCAGGATATGGAACAACTGAAACTAGTTGTACAAGAAGAACTGATGGTTTGTTATGCCGTTGGAGAGCTGCTGTTACTGGTCCTCCTGCTGTTGATGCTGCATGTTTAGATATTACATCAGCAAATTGCGACGCTGTTACAGGATTAACAAGTGCTACCCATGCTACTTGTTAAAGTTACAGTACTTCTTGCACTGTTAATTCTGGTGGAACTGCCTGTATTACATTGTAAGCAACTTGTGCAGGATATGGAACAACTGAAACTAGTTGTACAAGAAGAACTGATGGTTTGTTATGCCGTTGGAGAGCTGCTGTTACTGGTCCTCCTGCTGTTGATGCTGCATGTTTAGATATTACATCAGCAAATTGCGACGCTGTTACAGGATTAACAAGTGCTACCCATGCTACTTGTTAAAGTTACAGTACTTCTTGCACTGTTAATTCTGGTGGAACTGCCTGTATTACATTGTAAGCAACTTGTGCAGGATATGGAACAACTGAAACTAGTTGTACAAGAAGAACTGATGGTTTGTTATGCCGTTGGAGAGCTGCTGTTACTGGTCCTCCTGCTGTTGATGCTGCATGTTTAGATATTACATCAGCAAATTGCGACGCTGTTACAGGATTAACAAGTGCTACCCATGCTACTTGTTAAAGTTACAGTACTTCTTGCACTGTTAATTCTGGTGGAACTGCCTGTATTACATTGTAAGCAACTTGTGCAGGATATGGAACAACTGAAACTAGTTGTACAAGAAGAACTGATGGTTTGTTATGCCGTTGGAGAGCTGCTGTTACTGGTCCTCCTGCTGTTGATGCTGCATGTTTAGATATTACATCAGCAAATTGCGACGCTGTTACAGGATTAACAAGTGCTACCCATGCTACTTGTTAAAGTTACAGTACTTCTTGCACTGTTAATTCTGGTGGAACTGCCTGTATTACATTATAAGCAACTTGTGCAGGATATGGAACAACTGAAACTAGTTGTACAAGAAGAACTGATGGTTTGTTATGCCGTTGGAGAGCTGCTGTTACTGGTCCTCCTGCTGTTGATGCTGCATGTTTAGATATTACATCAGCAAATTGCAACGCTGTTACAGGATTAACAAGTGCTACCCATGCTACTTGTTAAAGTTACAGTACTTCTTGCACTGTTAATTCTGGTGGAACTGCCTGTGTTACATACACTTGTGAAACGGTTTTAAATCCAAGTTGGACAAATTGTCAAGCTTTTAGTGCATCTTGTAGTGTAAAGAGGGATGGAAGTAGTTGCATCCCAATACAAGCATAGTGTTCAGGATATTCAGCAACTATTGCTAATTGTTTTAGATCTACTGCTGGACTCTGTATTAGTAATAATTTAGATAATTCATGTGTTGCCCTAACAGCATCAACAACTTGCGATGCTTTATATTTAGGAACTGGCAATTACACACATGAAAAATGTAATTAATTTAAAGATACTTGCACAAATTTAAATAACACAGGATGTTAAACTAAGGCATGCTCTAACTTCACAGGAACTTTTAATCATTCTAATTGTAATACTTGGTTGCCTTCTTGTACTGTGAATTTAGCAGGAGATGCATGCATATCAATGCCAGCCACTTGTGCCATTTAGACTCAAGCATCATGCATTAGGGCAGTTGAAGGGGAATGTGTTGTTTCAGGAACTTCTTGTGTTAGAAAAACATGTGACACAGCTTCACCAGTTGCAAGCTTTACTACTAATACTCTATGTACAAATTATCTATCTACATGCACAGTTGCAAGGGTAGGAGGTTGTTAACCAAGAGCTGCTTGTTCAACATATAGATCAAATCAATAATGTAAATTCAATACAAGTGGAGGAAGATGTTTCTGGAATGCAACAAATAAGACTTGTGTTGATTTCAGTTGTGGAAATATTGAATAGACATCTTTATATGATACTCATACTAAATGCTCAACAGTTGATTCAAATTGTACAGTTAGAGCTACAAATGCAGCTGCTGTCCCTGGTTGTATGACTAGAGGAGCCTGCAGTTCTTATTAAATTGAGGATTAATGCAAAACTAATGCAAGTGGAAGTGCTTGTGTTTGGAACACAAATTTAGCCTAACCAGCATGTTAAGATAAATCATGCAGTACTGCCCCAACTGCAACAGCAACACATGATGATTGTAATACCTATTTTTCGACCAACACTATTAAATGTACAGTAGTTGCCACAGCAGATGCAAATGGTGGTGCACCAGTTCTCGGAGGTTGTCAATAGACAGCAGCTTGTGCTACTTATATCCATTAAGAATAATGCAAATTCAATGCTTCTGGAGATGCTTGTGGATGGAATGGTACTTAATGTGCAGATAAGTCATGTGCTACTGCACCTGCAACTGCTGATTATGATGATAATAATAAATGCAGAGCTTATTTCAATAATAAATGTACAGTGGCAGAATCAGGATAAGGATGTGTTGAAATACCAGATACATGTGAAACTATGGTAGAAAAATAATGTGTTAGTGATAAGTCTGGTAGATTATGCTATTGGAACGGAACTGGTTGTATTACAAGATCTTGTGATAATGCTCCAGAAGCAACTGCATCTCCTGATGAATGTAATACTTATTTGGCTGGATGCACTTTGGATACAGTTAAATGTAAGACAAAGGTTTGTGAAGATTTTGCTTTTGCCACTGACGCTTTATGTAGATAAGCTATAAGTACATGTACAACAAATGGAACAAATTGTGTCACAAGAGGAACTTGCTTCTAAGCAATGAGTTAAGCTGGTTGTGTTACTTCAGCAACAAATCAATAATGTGAATGGATGCCAGCTGTTGGCAATAATTAAGCCTATTGTACAGTAAAGACATGTAATACTGCCCCAGTTACTTTAACATCTGAAGCAGCTTGTGCAGCTTATTTCACTAATTGCACAACAAAGAATGGAGGTGGATGTGTTACTAAATCAACTTGTGCAGCTGTTACTGTTGATGCTGCTTGTACAACTGCTCTTAATGGAACTATTTGTGCTTGGGATAGCGAACAAAATAAATGTAGAGACAAAGATTGTTAAGATTTTAGTGGTACAACTCATGCTGCATGTTAAGGTTAAAGAGCTGGATGTACTGTTGGAGCTAATGGAAAATGTGCTAGAGTTTAAAATTGCGAATAAACTACTTTGAGAAGTGCTTGTATTGAAGGAACTAATGGACCATGTTTATGGGTTAATGACTTTGTTAACTCTGATGGATCTAAAGGAGCTTGTTTCAGATATACTTCATGTAAGAGTTTGACTTGGAATTCTGATAGATAATGTAAATGGATAAGTAATTAATGTACAACAAATGGATCTAATTGTGTTGGTATTACTTTATGTTCTGAAACTAATACTGATGGTGGATGTGTTACAGGATATGATGGAGCTTGTATATAATCAGTACCAGCTTTGAATTCTTCTGATCCAAAGGTTTGTAAACCATATACATCTTGTGCTGATGCTTTCTATACAACTCATTCAGATTGTTAAATTGCTAGTAGTAAATGTACAACAAATGGAACTACTGGTTGTATTGCATTAGGTGCTTGTTCATCTTATACTTCATAAGCAGGATGCGTTTTCAATGATAAAGGTGTCATTTATACATCTGGAGTCATCACATCAACTGGTATTTGTACATGGGATGCAACAGCTAGTAGTTGCAGAGATTAATCATGTGCTGATTTGACTGGAACAAATCATGCAGCATGTTCTTCATAATTATCAACATGTACATCTGATGGAACAACATGTTTAGTCAAAGGAGCATGTTCATCATACACAACTTAAACTGCCTGCACAACTGCTGTTGGATCTGATGGAACTTGCTATTGGGAACTTGCATCTGCTACAAATAATAACACAGCTAAATGTAGATTATTAGCTTGTTCTGATATTCAAAATGGTACGGCAACCAATGTTTGTTCAGTAGCTTTGTCATCATGTGTTTCAGATGGAACAACTTGTATCACAAAAGCTAATTGCTCAACTTATAAAACTAAGACAGCATGTAATTCAGGTGGATTAGATGGTATTTGTGTATTCACTTAATCAACTGCTACAGGAGCTGCTGCTGGTACTGGAACTTGTGCATTAATGACAGCATGTACCACTGCTAATAATGATTAAGTTGCTTGTTAATAAGCCAGAGATAGATGCTCATGGACTGCAGCATCAGGAACTGGTGCAACTGCTGTTCCTAGTAAATGTGCCACTCATACTTGTGCTACAAATTAAGCAACTAATGGAGCTTGTACAAGATTCTTGAATTGGGATAAAAAGACTTAATAAGTTTGTACACTTGTTAGTGGAACATGTACAGCAACAGACCCATCAACTTTATCATCAAATGATTGTTTCTTGGTTTCTGGATATACATACACATGGAATGCATCAACAAGCAAATGTGGAGTTTGCACTGCACCTGTTGTTTAACCAAATAATACAGATAATAATACAAACAATACAAATAATTAAACAACAACCGATTCAGGATATATTCTTGGATTATCAACAGTCATATTAGGATATCTCATGTTCTGATGAGAATGATTTTTTTACATTTATATAGGGAAAAATTATTATTAATTATAAAAATTTTTTTTTTTGATTATGTATCAATAAGTATTGATTAAAAATCATACTTATTGATAGAATTTATATAAATATTAGAATAATAAATAAAATTTAATTATAAATTTAATATCTTTTTTGAAAGTTATAATTTGATTATTTATTTATTTAATAGACAAACAAATATTAAAAATAATTCAAATAAAGTTATTGATTAATATGCCTATTTGACAATAGCTGTTTTAAGATTGACGGATAAAAATATTATTAATATGTATAGTTATATATTCTTGATAATTTGCATGATTTACAAATTGAATATGAAATCCCCTTGAAATATTATTTTGTTATATTATTATTAACATAAAATTTAATATATATTAAAACCATCAAGATTGAATTATAAGCTGTAATAATTTATATGGAATAGAAATGGATGATTAAGAATATCAATCAATCTGATGTTGAATATAAATTGTATAATAAGAATAAGGTATAAAGCAAGAGAGCTTCTTTTTGATAATAATAATATTAAATAATATAAAAATAAATTAAATATGATGGATGATGAATTTAGCTATTTGTTCAAAATAATATTGATTGGTAATGCCAATAATTAACGGTTAGGTGATTCCGGAGTGGGGAAGACTAACTTATTCAATAGATTGTAAAATAAGGATTTTTAATATGATACTCGACCAACTATAGGCGTAGAATTCCTAAATAAAACGGTGAGATAGGATGGGAATTTGATAAAGTGTTAAATATGGGATACAGCAGGATAAGAGAAGTAAGTGATATTGAAATAATTATTAGATTTAGAGCAATAACTAGTGCTTATTATAGGGGAGCAAAGGGAGTTTTCGTTTGTTATGATGTAACAAAATAGGGAACATATGAATCAACATTAAGATGGATGAGTGAAATAAAGTAATATGGGGATCCTGAAATAGTAATAATGTTGGTAGGCAACAAAATAGATTTGGCAGAATAGAGAGTATTTGTATATAATTGATGAAGATTGTAAGGACTGATGAAGTATCTTAATTCTGTGAGTAAAATAAGGTAGGATACATAGAGACATCAGCACTAAATAATACAAATGTAGATATAGCATTCAATCAGATGGTTACAGGTAAATAATTAAATTTAATTAATATAGAAATATATAAAATTGTATCAGCATAGAAACCAATAAGTTAAACTTAATTAGGAATCAATGATGTTTATGTGTTAAAGAAGGAAACATAGCCAGAATCATCTAAAAAGAAGAAATAATGCTGTTGAATAATATTCACTACTCAATTATTGAATTATAAATATCTTTTCAATTTAGCATAAAATCCTTCTTTATTTTGTTCTGTATAAGTAATTATATATTTTATATTGTGTGTGCAATTCTAAAAGAATTCCTCTAATTGATAAGAAATAAAAATATCACTTAAAATTTAGACTCCATCCTTATCATAACTATTGATTAAAACCTTTATAAATTTCAGTAGATATGATAAAAGTATGGTTTATCATGACAATCAGNCTTATTGATAGAATTTATATAAATATTAGAATAATAAATAAAATTTAATTATAAATTTAATATCTTTTTTGAAAGTTATAATTTGATTATTTATTTATTTAATAGACAAACAAATATTAAAAATAATTCAAATAAAGTTATTGATTAATATGCCTATTTGACAATAGCTGTTTTAAGATTGACGGATAAAAATATTATTAATATGTATAGTTATATATTCTTGATAATTTGCATGATTTACAAATTGAATATGAAATCCCCTTGAAATATTATTTTGTTATATTATTATTAACATAAAATTTAATATATATTAAAACCATCAAGATTGAATTATAAGCTGTAATAATTTATATGGAATAGAAATGGATGATTAAGAATATCAATCAATCTGATGTTGAATATAAATTGTATAATAAGAATAAGGTATAAAGCAAGAGAGCTTCTTTTTGATAATAATAATATTAAATAATATAAAAATAAATTAAATATGATGGATGATGAATTTAGCTATTTGTTCAAAATAATATTGATTGGTAATGCCAATAATTAACGGTTAGGTGATTCCGGAGTGGGGAAGACTAACTTATTCAATAGATTGTAAAATAAGGATTTTTAATATGATACTCGACCAACTATAGGCGTAGAATTCCTAAATAAAACGGTGAGATAGGATGGGAATTTGATAAAGTGTTAAATATGGGATACAGCAGGATAAGAGAAGTAAGTGATATTGAAATAATTATTAGATTTAGAGCAATAACTAGTGCTTATTATAGGGGAGCAAAGGGAGTTTTCGTTTGTTATGATGTAACAAAATAGGGAACATATGAATCAACATTAAGATGGATGAGTGAAATAAAGTAATATGGGGATCCTGAAATAGTAATAATGTTGGTAGGCAACAAAATAGATTTGGCAGAATAGAGAGTATTTGTATATAATTGATGAAGATTGTAAGGACTGATGAAGTATCTTAATTCTGTGAGTAAAATAAGGTAGGATACATAGAGACATCAGCACTAAATAATACAAATGTAGATATAGCATTCAATCAGATGGTTACAGGTAAATAATTAAATTTAATTAATATAGAAATATATAAAATTGTATCAGCATAGAAACCAATAAGTTAAACTTAATTAGGAATCAATGATGTTTATGTGTTAAAGAAGGAAACATAGCCAGAATCATCTAAAAAGAAGAAATAATGCTGTTGAATAATATTCACTACTCAATTATTGAATTATAAATATCTTTTCAATTTAGCATAAAATCCTTCTTTATTTTGTTCTGTATAAGTAATTATATATTTTATATTGTGTGTGCAATTCTAAAAGAATTCCTCTAATTGATAAGAAATAAAAATATCACTTAAAATTTAGACTCCATCCTTATCATAACTATTGATTAAAACCTTTATAAATTTCAGTAGATATGATAAAAGTATGGTTTATCATGACAATCAGGACGATTAGTAGCATTCATTTTATCGTATAAAAATAATATCTTTATTATTCTGTGAATTCTAATTATGTGTTACAATCATAAAATTCATTTGGTATTGGTTTCATTCGGTCAAAAATTCTTGATTCTAGACTTTTTCATATAAATTCTTAATTACATCTTCAAATAAATATTCTTTTTATAATTGAATTCTCCTATAAATCTTTTGATTTTATTGGTTTCCATTAATCATCATCAGATCTAAGAGTATTTCAAGTAAATATCTTATTTTAATGATAAAGCATAATGATAGAACTTAGATGCAATAAATATTTGCATTTCTCAAAATTTTACCAATTATTCATAAAATTTTCATTCTTGAATTCATTTTAATAAGCATTTCAAAATTTCCATAACTGTTGAAAGATCTTTACTTTCCTTTGTTAATAATATTATATAATGTTTTAGTCAAAATGGGTTCTGCAGAGAAAAATTCTTTATTCATTTAATATGGTAATCTTATTAGTTTCTTTCTATTACCCTAATATTAAATTTATTCTTGAAGTATTGATTCGAATAATTATTTAATCCATTTTTAAATAGTTAATTCCATCCAAATCTTTTATTGTGATCTACTTTCAATACTTTATCTAATAATTATTTTAATTATTCAGAGAATGGTAATTAAATTAATAATTAATTGATCATTTCCTATACAATTTCTAATTTAGCTGCATACTTATTCTTCTTAGCTTTTATATTGATATCTTATTAATTTATATTCAATATATAATTTTGAAAATATAAATTAATATTGCTCCCATAAACCATAAATGAAATTTCTCTTAAAATCCAACATCACCAAATACATAATGGGATCCATATATTTAGGAGAACCATACAATTAAGTTTTGGGAGTTGGAATTTGATTATCATATCAGAGATTCTAAGATCATTTAACTGTATCTCAATGTGAGAAATATAAATCCATAATTTTTAAATCTTCAGTTCTGGATTTATGCGCTTACAATCTAAATAAAGATTTTCAATCTAATATTTAATAAGATCTTTTGGACAATACTCTAAAAGTTTGACTCTATTTGTATTCCATTCAAGATTATCTATTAATTTTATGATAATTTAGATTTGTACAAATATTAACTACATGTAAATATTTCACCATTTGTTTCTGACTTTCTAGGATATTGTTCTTATTGATAACAATTTTGTAATATTATTTGATCCATATATAAATAATAAATTTAATATATTTTATATAATTTAGCAAATATTTCCAATTATTATTTGAGTCTACTTTTCGAATTATAAAATTATTTGTTTATCCGTACAATTTTATAAAGTAAATTAAATTTAAAAATGTATTAAATACTTAGTATTTTATACAAAAATATAAATATTTATATTATTTTATAGAATAATCTAAAATTACAATGTTATTGTATTGCTATAAGTTTTCTAATCTACAGGAAATAAAATAACTGACATGAACTAATCTAATTTAAAATTTTATAGATTACAAGAATAATCAACATTCTTTTTTATTATTGCATTTATTTGAAATCATGATATATATATAATTAATTAATTCTTATCAATTTACTTATTTAATAATTATGATAAGTTATTGATCTCCACAATTATTTCAAAATTTATATAATTACAACTGTGATTATTTTAATATTCTTTTCAAATGTTATTTAAGTGTTATATGTTATATTTCAATCATTATTACAACCTTCATTATTCTATCACTTATAGAAACAATATTATTTCCTACTCTCTTTATGGATAATTTTAATAAATCACTACAATATAATTTATTTTATTTTATTAGTAGTTTTAATTATTTATCAATTTCTACTCCAATATTCATAGTAATACAATGTTATTAAATTTTCTTTTATAAATTACTTAAATATTCTCCTGTTGATTCAAAAATTAAATTAAATGTCTTCTAAAATTACAACTCCAGAGGCAAATAATCTTGATAATTAGATATAACATTTATACTAATGCAAACCTCTTCCTGAATAAGATGTCAAACTATTATGTGAAAAGGTTTAATTTTTTAACAAATTATATTTTTCTTTTATAGGCAAAAGAAGTTTTAATTGAAGAATCAAATGTATAACCTGTCAGAGCTCCAGTGATCATATTTGGTGACATTCATGGGCAATTCCATGATCTGATGGAATTATTCAAAATAGGTGGTAAAGCACCAGTAATGAATCATTTTCAATTAAGGATACAAATTATTTATTCATGGGTGATTATGTAGATAGAGGACATCATTCAGTTGAATGTGTTACTTTACTTGTTTTATTAAAAGTATTATACATATAATAATAATTAGATTCGTCATAGAGATAGAATTACAATCTTAAGAGGAAATCATGAATCAAGATAAATAACATAAGTTTATGGTTTCTATGATGAATGTTCAAGAAAGTATGGTAATAGTAATGTATGGAAATACTTCACTGAACTCTTTGATTACTTACCCTGAACTGCAGTTGTTGAATCTCAAGTATTTTATCAAATAATTCAACAGTTTTTCTGTCTACATGGTGGTATATCACCTTCAATTGACACTTTGGATCATATTCGATAGTTAGATAGAGTTTAAGAAGTACCTCATGAAGGACCAATGTGTGATTTATTATGGAGCGATCCTGATGATAGATCTGGATGGGGAATATCTCCAAGAGGGGCTGGATATACTTTTGGATAAGATATCTCTGAATAATTTAATCATAATAACAAATTAAAGATGATTGCAAGAGCACATCAATTAATTATGGATGTNGTACAATTTTATAAAGTAAATTAAATTTAAAAATGTATTAAATACTTAGTATTTTATACAAAAATATAAATATTTATATTATTTTATAGAATAATCTAAAATTACAATGTTATTGTATTGCTATAAGTTTTCTAATCTACAGGAAATAAAATAACTGACATGAACTAATCTAATTTAAAATTTTATAGATTACAAGAATAATCAACATTCTTTTTTATTATTGCATTTATTTGAAATCATGATATATATATAATTAATTAATTCTTATCAATTTACTTATTTAATAATTATGATAAGTTATTGATCTCCACAATTATTTCAAAATTTATATAATTACAACTGTGATTATTTTAATATTCTTTTCAAATGTTATTTAAGTGTTATATGTTATATTTCAATCATTATTACAACCTTCATTATTCTATCACTTATAGAAACAATATTATTTCCTACTCTCTTTATGGATAATTTTAATAAATCACTACAATATAATTTATTTTATTTTATTAGTAGTTTTAATTATTTATCAATTTCTACTCCAATATTCATAGTAATACAATGTTATTAAATTTTCTTTTATAAATTACTTAAATATTCTCCTGTTGATTCAAAAATTAAATTAAATGTCTTCTAAAATTACAACTCCAGAGGCAAATAATCTTGATAATTAGATATAACATTTATACTAATGCAAACCTCTTCCTGAATAAGATGTCAAACTATTATGTGAAAAGGTTTAATTTTTTAACAAATTATATTTTTCTTTTATAGGCAAAAGAAGTTTTAATTGAAGAATCAAATGTATAACCTGTCAGAGCTCCAGTGATCATATTTGGTGACATTCATGGGCAATTCCATGATCTGATGGAATTATTCAAAATAGGTGGTAAAGCACCAGTAATGAATCATTTTCAATTAAGGATACAAATTATTTATTCATGGGTGATTATGTAGATAGAGGACATCATTCAGTTGAATGTGTTACTTTACTTGTTTTATTAAAAGTATTATACATATAATAATAATTAGATTCGTCATAGAGATAGAATTACAATCTTAAGAGGAAATCATGAATCAAGATAAATAACATAAGTTTATGGTTTCTATGATGAATGTTCAAGAAAGTATGGTAATAGTAATGTATGGAAATACTTCACTGAACTCTTTGATTACTTACCCTGAACTGCAGTTGTTGAATCTCAAGTATTTTATCAAATAATTCAACAGTTTTTCTGTCTACATGGTGGTATATCACCTTCAATTGACACTTTGGATCATATTCGATAGTTAGATAGAGTTTAAGAAGTACCTCATGAAGGACCAATGTGTGATTTATTATGGAGCGATCCTGATGATAGATCTGGATGGGGAATATCTCCAAGAGGGGCTGGATATACTTTTGGATAAGATATCTCTGAATAATTTAATCATAATAACAAATTAAAGATGATTGCAAGAGCACATCAATTAATTATGGATGTATAATAAACATACTTAATCATAGGGTTATTCATTAGCTCACGATAGAAATGTTGTAACTATATTCTCTGCACCTAATTACTGTTATAGATGTGGTAATCAAGCTGGAATTATGGAAGTTGATGAAAATCTAAGATAAACATTGTACTTTATAATCATTATTATAATAGTATTACATTTGATCCAGCACCTAGATCAGAAAATGAATCTGTTCCAAAAAGAGTACCTGATTATTTCTTATGATTATTAATATATAATATACATAAAAATCAGTTTCATGAACCTTGACGATATCTATAATTGGTATATATATGCATTCAAATTACAGGATCCTTAGTCATAGTCAAAATTATCCAGGAAAACATCAAGAATCCTAACCAAGAACTATTCCATCTTATAAACCACTTGAAGCAAAAGCTTAATTTCATATAGTGATTAAGGCTACTGCAGAGTATATCAAAGATAAAATGCTAAATGGAAATGTAACATTAAAAATTGATTACTTTAGGGTGTCAATATGAAAGAATTAGGAGCATTTACAATGGAAGTTAATTCAGATTATGTTAAACCACTCTAACATTCAGGATTTAATATGACTCAAGATTTGGGTATTTAAAGAGCAGAGAGAAAACATATTCATTAGATAAGGTAGATAATTATTATTATAGATCTAGACCATGTTTTGTTCCTGACAATTCTTTTAAATATTTCTTGGCTCGTTATCCTGGAAAAGAGGAAATAACAAAACCATTGAGTTAACATTCCATTTATCAAAAAGGATTTGGAATGAATTTCTGTAATGCTGGTCCTATTGCTGCATCTTGGTAATGAATTATATTTATAATATCAGTTATTTAGGTAAGGATGTTGTATAATGTATACATAATTCATTGATAAAGGCAATTCATGATCTAACTAGATTAGGACATAATTTAAATATAGATTTTGGATTCATCAAAATCACTGTTTAAAATAGAGATCTTAAATATAAATATGAATAATCATTTATCAATCGATTAAATTAGACAGATTATGAACTCAAAGTATATAAATATTAATTATTAAGATGCGTTAATCTGATTTAGCTACATCTTAACATTGGACAACCACTTATTAAGAGAAATGGTCTAAGAGCACGTATAAATAATTAATTAATATAATAGTTTAAATAATTTATTAACACGTCCAAATGCAGGTTAAGTATAGGATAATTATGAAAAATCTATGGCATTGAAAATTATGTCACTTGATCTCAATACAGCAGAAAAAACAGATTATAGCAAAAAATAGAAAGTGCAATTACCATCATTAAATAAATGAATTTTTTAAATAACAATATCAAATTTTAAAGAGATTTATTACATCTTCTTTATATTTTTTGATTATTTAAGATTATATTTATTATCCATATATATATATATTATCTCAAAATTAAGCAAAACCTTGCTCTTTAAGATACTTTGTTGCTTTATTCTTATTGAATTTACCTAAGATAGAGAATGTTAACACATCATTAACTTAGATAGTTTTCTATTAATTTATAATTATATTTATTATACCTTTCCATCTTTAACACTAATCTTATTCTACTTATTCATTTTCAATTATTATCCTTCTTCCTCTATTTATTTACTCAACTCTTCTACATTGAAATTATTCTCACCAAAGGCTCCATAAATGAAAGTGTCAGCAACAAACAATAAACCTTTCTTGGAATCTTTGAGTTATTGGATATACTTTCCAATTTCACTGAAATAAGCAGTTGGATTTTATTCATTTGATTGAATAAGTGTTCTTTAATTTGGACCATCAATAACATATTTCATTTATGATTTGATCAATTCAGCCTTAAGTTACTAATATAATTATTATAATGATATGATACATTATAAGCAGATTCATAATGTTTCTTCTCTTAGAATATCTTGCTACCTTCTTCAACCAATTAATTCTTAGATATTGACCATAATTTAACTAATGAATTAATCATCTCTCCCTCTGAATTTAAAACTTCAATAGTCTTAACTCCAGCAACATAATAAAGTCTAACAACACCATCTTATAATTTTTAAGTTTTAAGAATTCTAACCCATCCTACTTCTGATGTGCTATCACAATGGGTACCACAACAAGCTTCAACATCTATTCCATCTATATTAACAACTCTTAATTCATTTCCTGGTACAATACCACCTTAATATAATCTAAATCCATATTCTTTTTCTGCATCTGCTTTATTCATAAATCCTTTATTGATTTACTTTGCAGATAATATTATTTTATTGACTTCATTCTCTATTGCTTATTCTTACTCCTTTGTTAAAGGTGCAAAATGAGTAATATCAAGATGTGCATTATGTACACTCTTATGAGCACCATTCTACCAAACATGAGGTCCAAGTACTCTTCTACATGCTGCGAATACAATATGAGTAGCTGTATGATGATTTCTCAAAATAGATCTTCTATCTAAATCTATTTCAGCTTAAACATCTAAACCAACATAAGTATCAACTGCATTTGGTAATGGTTTTTCTAAAATATGTAACACAGCCTTTCCTACTTTCTAAACATTATTAACAAAATATCTTTCTCCTTAAATAGTTAACCAACCTTAATCATTTTCTTATCCACCACCAAATGGATAAAATGCAGATTAATTCAAAATCACTATATTAGGAAGATTCTATTATTAAACATTACTAAATATAGTAACAATTTTAGCTTAGAATTTACCATCTTTAGGTGTTTGATAATATAAATTAGTAGTTTCTGGTATATGAACTGTGTTATAAAGAATAGCTTCAGGTGCTTTAGTAATTCTAGCTGCTCTATCTGCCAATTCAGCATATAAATTACCAGGGATTGGTAATTTACTAATTTGACTAATAGTATCAGCTGGTATTCCATGTGTACTCATAGCAAATATCCAATCATCAATACTTAATTAATTATTCTTTTATTTTAATAATTTTTCTAATTTAACTTTCTTATCATCATCTGTTTTTGCCCATCTTTCATATTCTTATTTAATAATTTAATCAAAACTCTTATATTCACCAAATGGACCATAAAGTTTAGCCAAATCATTTTTATGTTCTTAAAATAATTATAATAATCCATCCATTCCTAATTTATCCCACCAATTATTCTTCTTCAAAACAGCAAATACTCTTCTAATAATATTTCTAATATTAGAACCACCACCAACATTAGATGGTAATGATCCATCAGTTACTACCATCATAACAGTACGTGTATGATCTAAAATGATATACATATCTTTTAATTATTCAATTTCTCTCTTTATAGTTTAAACATCATATCCAATTTATGATGATATGAATTCCCATGTCTTATCAACATTTTCAACCTCATCAACATTCAATAAACAACTATATGGTCCAAATGCTTTCCAAACATCATTTGAATATTCAACTTATAATTTTTATGCCAAAAATGCAAATGCTCCAGCAAATACATCAAAATAACTTGTTGGTGAACCATTTACTAACCAAGGTATACGTTCTAATCCAATTCCAGTATCTATAATTTTAATAGGTAATTCTTCATATGATCCATCATGGAAATATTTATATTACATAAATACCATATTTCCTACTTCTAATCCATTTACAAAGTATTCTACTGATGGACCTAGATTTCCACCACCTGCCCAAACATCCTCAATAAATGTAATATCATCTGGATTAATTTCTAATTCTTCAGTCAACCATCTATAATTAAATTCAACACATTCTTCTTTAAAGAATACATATTTATCAGGATAATTGAATGTCTATATACCAAGCATTATAAATCCTGAATAATGTCTACCTGTTAAACCAATATTGTCTAGATCATTAAATCTAACACAAAATTATGGACAAATTAATGGATTTGCTGGTGGATCCATTTCACCTGTTACACAAAATGGTTAGAAACAATAGATTCCTGCTGCTACATAATCAACATCATTTCTCCATCTTGCCACAACTGGATATCTATCAATTGCTGTGCATGGTACTCTTGCACTTGTTAAAGATTTCTTGAATCCATTCCAAGCATCAGCATATGTTATTTTATTTCCTTTTGCCCCTTTACCAGTACCTACACCAATAAAAGAATATTTTCCTTCACAACTAAAAAATTTATTGATTTCTTCTATTACTTTGAATCTCCACATGTAGTCTTTTTATCTGTATGTCTCCAAAAATATGCACCACATTTTGGACATTTGCATCTACTAAACCCAAATTTATCAAAAACCTTGGTTGGATAGAACAACTCTGGATTAGCTTCAAATTAAGGTCGTACAATCTTTTTAATTTCCTATTATAAAATTAACACATTCACTCTACCTTTGGTGTGATAGCCTTTATAGTTTTTACTTCTTCAATGGTCTCTTCAAATTCCTTTTATTACATCACTTTCGATATTTAATATAAATGATTTGTTTACAAGAAACGTGTTTTAAATAGTCTAATAATTATCATTTAATATCATTCAATCATAGATGTGCCTATATCATTATATTTTATATTCTATTTTTTATTAAGAAGAATATATTTAGTTGATTAGCTTTGATGTAAATTATATTATATTATATTAGTTAACCATTTATAAAATAGATTATATCTCTTATATTCAATCAATGCATTTTCCTTTTGGATAACTATATGATAGTTAATACTTAGCACATTAATCATTGTAAATTATTTGGTTCTATTTACAATTTAATATATTAATATATAATTTTATTAAGATAAGAAATAAGTGTAAAAATAATAGAGGAATTCATATAATTAGTTCCTATATACCATATCTTACTAAATATATATACTACTATGATTAATATAATTTCATAATATAGTGAATCTAAAATTATTCATTAATCCATTGGTTACAAGTATTTTAGATTTTTAAATTCTTTTCTATTTAAAAGAATATAATGAGAACTAAAAATTGAAATGTAGAAATAAAGTATTTATACTTAAAGTAGATATTAGAAATAATCATTTTTAATTATATAGCGTTAATTTTATGTTATTATTAGAATGATAACTAATAACTATTAGTCATAAAAGAAATTATTCTTGATTCTTTTTTAAAATACTAAAGAAATATTATTAATCTTATGTAATTAAGAATAGTTATTATAATTTACATAAATTATTTCTCTAATTTTATTTAAATTATATATTAACAGTTATCATACTTGTTATAATTAAACATAAATGGAACTTAATCTAAGAATCTTAATTCTATCATTTATCTACATTTAAATTAAGAAGTAAATTCATTAGAGTATTTCCACTATATATATTATAGTCAGTTCAACTCTATTCAATCTATTTTTTAATGAACAGATTAAATCTAATTACAAATAGAAAAATAAATATAGTTGTAATCTACTCCATCTTTAATTGCGATTAAGAATTATTAAAATAATAAAAGAATTTAAATATATCGTATGACAGGAATTCATTCTATAAGTATAATTTAATCTATTGATTGTAAGTCTTCTAAAGGGTTTAACATTAAATGTAGATAATAACAATTATTGAATACCACCCACCGAAAAATTAAGATAAAAACTCTTGTTATCCTTCCGTTTAATTCAAATTTATAACCTGGTTATTCTAAATTTAAGCATGGTAGTATTAAGCAATTATATTTAAACAGTCCTGATTTCTCCATTAATTAGTTCTTAAGATATGCTATTTCATGTTTAGATTAATAGATAAACTTTGAATTAAATAAGATACTAAAATGAAAAATAAGAAATTCATTAATAAATACTATGATCAAATGGAAATGGAAATTTAAGATGAAAATCAAATTTAAGGATTGTTAAAATAGAATAATTATTAATATTAATTGATTATTAATTATCTACTTAGAGTTGATGTTCTTATACAATAAGTAATTCTATTTTTATACTGAAAATTATTGATTCATCTGGTTATTAAGGATATACCTATTTCTCATTTTACTTCTAATTTATTTTACTTCCAATAAACTCTTATCCAAAAAAAATAATAAAATATTAAATGTTCTAATATCACAAAATTTCAATTTTGGGCATAGATTTTAATTACTATATATATATTAAAACTAATTTAAAAAAACAATCACTTTAATTCAATTACTAAAAATCAAATTTTGACAAGAGGAGAAAATGCATCAATAAAAAAACACTGCGGATTTAATCAAAAGTTTCAATTGTATTACTATTACTATTTAACTTGTACTTTATCCTAATTTCTATGAAAAACTATTTGATTCTAATTTCTCCAACTCTATTTTCAAAAATCTCTTTGAAACTTCCAAAAGTTATACATTTAACACATTGCTTTTGAGTAGGATAATTTTAAAGGATGTTTATTTTTTCTAAGCTAGAAAAGCATTATTTTTAAATAGCGCATTTAAATGTATTTATTTAGATTTTTTTAGAATGGAGGAGGTATTATAATAAAATAGATTTGGTTCCATTAGAATCATAAGATTTCATGGAAAAATGGTACAGAATTGTAAAAACTTTAGCAGTTATTATAAAAAGAGGAAATCTTTTTTATTGCTAAATTCTAAATAAAATTGAAATTCATATGATAAAATGTTGAAGTTATTTAAATCTCTAAAACATTTACTTTGCCTTTTTGCAAAGTTTTAATCTTCTAAGAGGTGAGAGTTTGAAAATTACCAAAGTCTATCAACAAAAAATAATAATTCATCCTATATTTTAAACTTCTATTTTATGGCTAATAGGAACCCCTCTTTTATAATTAAACCAGAAATATTTTAGCTCTATATAATTTACTCATCAATTATTCAATATGTATACTCCTAAATTCGAATTATCTGATATTATTTATAGAATTTACTTCATATAAATATTTGAATTATGCCCTTTTCTTAATTCCTTAAGAATTATTGATGAGACATAGGGTGAGATCAATATGGAGAAAAAATTAAAATTTTAATTAAGAAATGATTTAAATAAAGAAATTATATTAAAATATTGGCTTTTGCTACTTCAAAAAAAAGATATGAGGATTTAGATTGATTTATTAATCATTTACTGTTTATCTTAATCTTATTATTTCAAAAATTTAGACTTAACTCATCTATTAAGTTTTTCCTGTTTGTTGATTTTATGGTAGCTAAGGAGGAATTGTCACTTTATTTTGATTTACAACATAATGCTCCTAAATTAAATTCTAAAGAAATTTTTTAATTTAGCTAAAGATAGTATCAAAACAACTTATTTTCTAATGTGAAAAATCGACTATAGTATATTTAGAAAGATAATAAATAATTAATTATAAAAACCTTTAGAATTTTTATACATTTGATTACAACAATCTATTTAATCAATCCTTAATTATATTAGTAGATTTAATATTGAGGAACTACTAGCAACACTAATACTCTAATCTACTTTCCAAAATAGCTTAAAATACTTTAAATTCAAAACACTATATATTTATTATGTTATAGAACTAATTTCTTAAATTTGTTAGTCGATATACTGTTATTAATATATCTTAATCAAATAATGTAATTCTTCATTATAAGAGCTAAGAAAAAATGTCAGCTAAAATTAAATAATTAATCAATCAGACAGAATACAGCATAAAAAAACATACATTAGAATAGAAATATGTTAATATATCGCCAAGTCATTTAAAAGATTGATTTTGATAGATCATAATTAGATCTAATTGTATAAAATTATTTATTGAAATTCGATTAAAAAGAACTTCACCGAATGTAAATTGAAGATACTTAAGGTATACATTGAATAACTTGAGAGAAGAAATAAAAATTTATCCTTTAATGATACTTAAATAATAATTGAACTCATGGTATGTTGATATCAAAATAGATATATAATTTATACGGAATAATATAATGATATTAAATAGTTCTACAAGAAAATTTTTTAATAATTAATAATAATTTTTCCCTATATAAATGTAAAAAATCATTCTCATCAGAACATGAGATATCCTAATATGACTGTTGATAATCCAAGAATATATCCTGAATCGGTTGTTGTTTAGTTATTTGTATTGTTTGTATTATTATCTGTATTATTTGGTTAAACAACAGGTGCAGTGCAAACTCCACATTTGCTTGTTGCTGCATTCCATGTATATGTATATCCAGAAACNTAGCTCTATATAATTTACTCATCAATTATTCAATATGTATACTCCTAAATTCGAATTATCTGATATTATTTATAGAATTTACTTCATATAAATATTTGAATTATGCCCTTTTCTTAATTCCTTAAGAATTATTGATGAGACATAGGGTGAGATCAATATGGAGAAAAAATTAAAATTTTAATTAAGAAATGATTTAAATAAAGAAATTATATTAAAATATTGGCTTTTGCTACTTCAAAAAAAAGATATGAGGATTTAGATTGATTTATTAATCATTTACTGTTTATCTTAATCTTATTATTTCAAAAATTTAGACTTAACTCATCTATTAAGTTTTTCCTGTTTGTTGATTTTATGGTAGCTAAGGAGGAATTGTCACTTTATTTTGATTTACAACATAATGCTCCTAAATTAAATTCTAAAGAAATTTTTTAATTTAGCTAAAGATAGTATCAAAACAACTTATTTTCTAATGTGAAAAATCGACTATAGTATATTTAGAAAGATAATAAATAATTAATTATAAAAACCTTTAGAATTTTTATACATTTGATTACAACAATCTATTTAATCAATCCTTAATTATATTAGTAGATTTAATATTGAGGAACTACTAGCAACACTAATACTCTAATCTACTTTCCAAAATAGCTTAAAATACTTTAAATTCAAAACACTATATATTTATTATGTTATAGAACTAATTTCTTAAATTTGTTAGTCGATATACTGTTATTAATATATCTTAATCAAATAATGTAATTCTTCATTATAAGAGCTAAGAAAAAATGTCAGCTAAAATTAAATAATTAATCAATCAGACAGAATACAGCATAAAAAAACATACATTAGAATAGAAATATGTTAATATATCGCCAAGTCATTTAAAAGATTGATTTTGATAGATCATAATTAGATCTAATTGTATAAAATTATTTATTGAAATTCGATTAAAAAGAACTTCACCGAATGTAAATTGAAGATACTTAAGGTATACATTGAATAACTTGAGAGAAGAAATAAAAATTTATCCTTTAATGATACTTAAATAATAATTGAACTCATGGTATGTTGATATCAAAATAGATATATAATTTATACGGAATAATATAATGATATTAAATAGTTCTACAAGAAAATTTTTTAATAATTAATAATAATTTTTCCCTATATAAATGTAAAAAATCATTCTCATCAGAACATGAGATATCCTAATATGACTGTTGATAATCCAAGAATATATCCTGAATCGGTTGTTGTTTAGTTATTTGTATTGTTTGTATTATTATCTGTATTATTTGGTTAAACAACAGGTGCAGTGCAAACTCCACATTTGCTTGTTGCTGCATTCCATGTATATGTATATCCAGAAACCAAGAAACAATCATTTGATGATAAAGTTGATGGATCTGTTGCTGTGCATGTTCCACTAACAAGAGTACAAACTTATTAAGTTTTTTTATCCCAATTCAAGAATCTTGTACAAGCACCATTAGTTGCTTAATTTGTAGCACAAGTATGAGTGGCACATTTACTAGGAACAGCAGTTGCACCAGTTCCTGATGCTGCAGTCCATGAGCATCTATCTCTGGCTTATTAACAAGCAACTTAATCATTATTAGCAGTGGTACATGCTGTCATTAATGCACAAGTTCCAGTACCAGCAGCAGCTCCTGTAGCAGTTGATTAAGTGAATACACAAATACCATCTAATCCACCTGAATTACATGCTGTCTTAGTTTTATAAGTTGAACAATTAGCTTTTGTAATACAAGCTGTTCCATCTGAAACACATGATGACAAAGCTACTGAACAAACATTGGTTGCTGTACCATTTTGAATATCTGGGCAAGTTAATAATCTGCATTTAGCTGTGTTATTATTTGTAGCAGATGCAAGTTCCCAATAGCAAGTTCCATCAGATCCAACAGCAGTTGTGCAGGCAGTTTAAGTTGTGTATGATGAACATGCTCCTTTGACTAAACATGTTGTTCCGTCAGATGTACATGTTGATAATTATGAAGAACATGCTGCATGGTTTGTTCCAGTCAAATCAGCACATGATTAATCTCTGCAACTACTAGCTGTTGCATCCCATGAACAAATACCAGTTGAAGTGATGACTCCAGATGTATAAATGACACCTTTATCATTGAAAACGCATCCTGCTTATGAAGTATAAGATGAGCAAGCACCTAATGCAATACAACCAGTTGTTCCATTTGTTGTACATTTACTACTAGCAATTTAACAATCTGAATGAGTTGTATAGAAAGCATCAGCACAAGATGTATATGGTTTACAAACCTTTGGATCAGAAGAATTCAAAGCAGGTACTGATTATATACAAGCACCATCATATCCTGTGACACATCCACCATCAGTATTAGTTTCAGAACATAAAGTAATACCAATACAATTAGATCCATTTGTTGTACATTAATTACTTAACCATTTACATTATGTATCAGAATTCCAAGTCAAACTCTTGCATGAAGTATATCTAAAGCAAGCTCCAGTTGATCCATCAGAGTTAACAAAGTCATTAACCCATAAACATGGTCCATTTGTTCCTTCAATACAAGCACTTCTCAATGTAGTTTATTCACAATTTTAAACTCTAGCACATTTTCCATTAGCTCCAGCAGTACATCCAGCTCTTTAACCTTAACAAGCAGCATGAGTAGTTCCACTGAAATCTTAACAATCTTTGTCTCTACATTTATTTTATGCACTATCCCAAGCACAAATAGTTCCATTAAGAGCAGTTGTACAAGCAGCATCAACAGTAACAGCTGCACAAGTTGATTTAGTAACACATCCACCTCCATTCTTTGTAGTACAGTTAGTGAAATAACCTGCACAGGCAGCTTCAGAAGTTAAAGTAACTGGAGCAGTATTACATGTCTTTACTGTACAATAGGCTTAATTACTGCCAACAGCTGGCATCCATTCACATTATTGATTTGTTGCTGAAGTAACACAACCAGCTTAACTCATTGCTTAGAAGCAAGTTCCTCTTGTGATACAATTTGTTCCATTTGTTGTACATGTGCTTAAAGATTATTTACATAAAGCATCAGTGGCAAAAGCAAAGTCTTCACAAACTTTAGTCTTACATTTAACTGAATCTAAAGTGCATCCAGCCAAATAAGTATTACATTCATCAGGAGAAGCTGTTGCTTCTGGAGCATTTTCACAAGTTCTAGTAATACAACCAGTTCCATTCCAATAGCATAATCTACCAGATTTATCACTAACACATTATTTTTCAACCATAGTTTCACATGTATCTGGTATATCAACACATCCTTATCCTGATTCTGCAACTGTACATTTATTACTGAAATAAGCTCTGCATTTATCATTATCATCATAATCAGCAGTTGCAGGTGCAGTAGCACATGACTTATCTGCACATTATGTACCATTCCATCCACAAGCATCTCCAGTAGCATTGAATTTACATTATTCTTAATGAATATAAGTAGCACAAGCTGCTGTTTATTGACAACCTCCGAGTACTGGTGCACCACCATTTGCATCTGCTGTGGCAACTACTGTACATCTAATGGAGGCTGTGAAGAAATAGGTATTACAATCATCATGTGTTGCTGTTGCAGTTGGGGCAGTACTACAAGATTTATCTTAACATGCTGCTGAGGCTAAATTTGTGTTCCAAACACAAACACCTCCTGTTGCATTTCTGTTGCATTAATCCTCAATTTAATAAGAACTACATGCTCCTCTAGCCATGCAACCAGGGACAGCAGCTCCATTAGTAGCTCTAACTGTACATGTTGAATCAGCTGATGAACATTTAGAATGAGTGTCATATAAAGATGTTTATTCAATGTTACCACAACTGAAATCAACACAAGTCTTATTTGTTGCATTCCAGAAACATCTACCACCAGTCGTATTGAATCTGCATTAATTACTTGACTTATATGTTGAACAAGCAGCTCTTGGTTAACAACCTCCTATTCTTGCAACTGTGCATGAAGATAGATAACTAAAGCATTCATCATGAGTGTTAAAGTTTGTATCTGCTGCAGCTGTATCGCATGTCTTTCTAACACAAGATGTTCCTGAGACAACACATTCACCTTCAACAGCCCAAACGCATGCAGTAGTAGCCAAACTAGCACATGTTGCTCCCATTGTTGTGCATGCAGTTGGTGATGTAACTAAATTTGCTGTGCAAGTAGGCAACCATGTATTACAATTTGAATGATTAAATGTTCCTGTGAAATTAGTGCATGACTTAGCTTAACATCCTGTAGTTCCTTATGCTATGCAACCTGTTTTCAATTCATTACATATTGTGCCATTAAATGTAAATGATGCTCCTAATTTTATTGCTTCACAAGTAGTTGAAGCTGTTATAGATGAACAGGAACTATCAGCGCTATTAGCAGTACAATATCCAGCAGTTGATCTATAACAACTGGTTATTGTTGTATATCCTGAACATTAAGGTTATATAGTTATACAACCGTTTCCATCCCTCCTTACACTACATGTAGCACTATAACCTTAACATCTATCCCAAGTTAGATTTGAGCCTGTGATTGCTTCACATGTTGTAAATGCTAAGCATGCAGTACCAGCAAGATTTGCAAGACAAGCAGAATGATATGCCTAACATGTTGAATGAGTTGCAGCTATTAATCCTATAACAGAAGCACAATTTGATGATGTAATTTCTATACAAACACCAGAACCACCACTAACATCCCAAAAGCATCTCGAACCACTAGTGATTCTTGTGCATGCAGATGAATTAGCATAATCACCACAAGCTGCTTTTAATTCTTAACATGCAGTTCCACCAACATTAACTGTGCAAGAATTATGATATGCTTAACAGGTTGAGTGATTCCAAGTTGTTAATCCTGCGATAGCAGCACAATCTGCGGCAACAAAATCTGCACAAGCACTACCACCCCAATGACATCTTGTACCACCAGTTTTAATAGTACATTTAGTTGAAGCATCATAACCACTGCAATTAGCTTGTTATTCTAAGCATGCATTTCCAGCAGCATTAACAGTGCAAGCAGTGTTATAAGCTTGACAGGTTGAGTAAGTTGCGCTTGTTAATCCTGTAACAGAAGCGCAATCGGCTGCTGCTGCAATTGCTGTACAACCACCAGCGCTACTATTAAGAGTAGTATCCCAATAACATTTTGTACCACCAGTAGTAGTAGTACAAGTAGGTTAAGCGTAATCAGTGCAGGCTGCTTTTTATTCTGAGCATGCAGTTCCATCAATATTAACTGTACAACCAGTGTGATATCCTTAACAAGATTAATGAGTTGCACCTGTTAAACCTGTGAGAGTAGCACAATTTGCGGCAACAAAATCTGCACAAGCACTACCACCCCAATGACATCTTGTACCACCAGTTGTAAAAGTACAAGTAGTTTAATCATAATCACTACAAGCTGCTTTTTACTCATTACATGCATTTTTTGCAATATTAACTGTACAAGTAGAGTGATATGCTTAACAGGTTGAATGAGTTGCATTTGATAATCCAGTGATAGAAGCGCAATTTGCGGCAACAAAATCTGCACAAGCACTACCATTCCAATGACATCTCGAACCATCTGTTCTTCTAACACAATCACCTGATGATGTATAACTACTACAAGCTGCTTATTGTGTAACACATGCAGTTCCACCAGCATTCACAGTACAAGAAGGATTTTCTGCTTAACAATCTGCATGGGTAGCATTTGATAATCCAGTTATTACAGCACAAGAAAATATGCAAGCATCTGATTCTGTAGCACTTGCAGTATTAGTACATCCTGTTTTAATAGATTCACATTAATCTTGATTACCTGTATATGTTGAACAAGCATTTTGGAGTTATGTATTAGAAAAGCATTTGTTATAGAGTGATTTCCAAGTGCAATCATCTGAGTTGGCTGTTGAAGTTCTAAAACATTATGCTGCTGACCCATAGTCATTACAATTAGGTAATCTTGTCACACATCCTAATCCTCTTGTTTTGTTTATAACTGTACAAGTTTCAGTAGGACTAGGATAATCGGAACATTCGCTATCATCATCATATGAATCATTATCTGATGCATCAGCACAAGTTGCATTTCTACAAGCTGATCCAGTCCATATGCAACTTTTTCCATTTGAAATAAATTTACAATTTTCAGCTGATCCATAAGAAGTACAAGCAGTGGCTAATGTTTAACAAGCTGTTCTAGCATTATTAACTGTGCATGTATTTAATGCGCTTTAACAATTATCGTGAGTAGTTTATGTGATATTTGTACAAATTCTATCAACACAACTACTACCATTCCAATAACAATCTCCATTAGCTTTTGATCCTCTTTGACAATTAGATGAAACCAAAGAATTACAACTTGATGGTTTTGGAATGCAATTATCAGCTGTATTATTGGCTATACAACTATTAGTTAAATAACCAGAACAAGTTGTATTATTAAAAGCTACTAAGAATCCTGGAGTTGTTGTAACATTAGCAGTTGCACAAGTCTTCTCAACACATGCAGATGTAGCAGTATTCCATAAACATGTTGGTAATCCATTTCTTGAGATTTAACAATTTTCTGTTGATCTTCTAGCAGCACAAGTTGTTGGTAAATCTTAGCATCCTGAAATTGTTCCATTAACTGGATTATTGGCAACACAACCTGATTTGTAACTATCACATTCATCAGTTGTTGTAAATGATCTAGAAGCAGTTGAACAGGCTTTATCAATACATTATGAACCATTCCAACCACATGGTAAGTATGATTTAACTCCGTTTGTAACTTATAATCTCACATTACATGCAGATTCAATTGTATAGGCTTCACATTTAAGAGGTATTGGAACACATCCAGCACCAGTATTACTCAAAGTACAACTTGAATCATAAGTTTAACAATCTGTATGGGTTGCTGAGGCTGATGAAGCTAGTACACATTCTTTTTTATAACATTTTCCTTTCCAAATACAGGCTTTGTTATTCAAATCTTTATCACAAATAGTTTATGCCAATGAATTTTCACAGGTTTTCTCTACACAACCAGCATTTGTTGAATTTACTGTACAGGTTGATAAAAAGGCAACACATAAATCATGAGTATTATTAGTTGATGGAGCATTTGTACAAATCTTATCTTTGCAGCCTGAACTTGCAGTATCCCAGAAACAAGTAGCTCCATAAACATTTTTGATACAAGCAGCTTCTAATGTAATTAATGAACATGTAGTATTTGTTACACATCCACCTCCTGTCTTTGTTATACAATTATTATTTGGTAAATATGCTTCACATGCATCATTTGTTGTTAATGTTGTTGGAGCATTTGTACAACTTCTAGGTTAACATCCACCTCCTGTTCTAACTGTACATGTTGGTAAATATGATGAACATAATTCATGAGTATTATTAGTTGTTGGTGCATTAGCACAAGTCTTTTCTTTGCATGTTGTATCCCAAATACAATCAGTTCCTGATGAATTTTTAACACAAGCTGCTTAGACATTTGCAGCAGAACAAGCTCCATTAGATACACAACCTCCACCTGATTTAGTAATACATCCTGTTACAAATCCAGCACAAGCAGAATTAGTTGTCATAGTAGTTGGTGCATTTGTACATATCTTATCAACACATGCAGTTCCAGTCCAATAACAATCACCACCTGAACTATTTTTAATACAAGCAGCTTAGATAGTTGCAGCTGCACAAGTAGTTCTAGTAACGCATCCTCCATTAGCTTTAGTTGTACATGTTCCATCAGTTCTAAAGGTTTTACAAGTTTCATCAGTTGTTAATGTTATTGGTGCATTATCACAAATTCTATCTTTACATGCTGCTCCATCCCAATAACATGCCATTGATCTTAATTTATTCCAAACACATTAAATTTCTAATGTTTAATCACTACAATTATTTCCACTATCAACACATCCACCTCCAGTCTTTGTAGTACAAGTTGATATCACATCTCTACATTCTTTATCTGTAACAAATGTAGTTGGTAATCTATCACAATTATTAGCATCTACACAAGTATTATTTGTTGTATCCCAATAACACAAGCTTCCTGATGAATTTTTGACACAAGGAAGTTGTTTCTTGTATGTGCTACAAGCATCAAGTTCAACACAATGAGTTCCATCTGTAATACATCTATTACTTATTGCTTAACATTCAGGATCTGTTGTTTTTGAAAAGGCTGTGCATCCTGTGAAATGTGTGCATTTTCCTCCAACCCAGGCACAGGCAGCATAATTACCACAATCTGTGCAAGGTTTAGCTTTTGGACAATCTGCTTCTGCAAAGCTTTCACAATATGTTGCAAAAGTCACTGTTGGAGTGACGGGAGTAGTTGAAACGGCACAAGATTTCTTTGTGCTATCCCAAGAACATCCAAGTGAAACATTTTTTAAACAATCTGCTTCTGATAACAATTATACGCATGAGCATGATGTTATACTGTAAGTTTGACTTGTTGCTAAGGCAAGCAACAATGCAAATATGATGAATTATTTATTCATTAAAAGTATTATTTAAATAGTATGATTTCATTCCAGTTAAATTAATAAATAAAAAATTAAATTATTTTTTCATATTAAATACACCATAAATTATGATTAGATATCAATCCAGTATTTATTATTTGAATTAATTAGCATCATTAATATTTATATTATATGATTTTCAAGGAGGATGAGGAGGAGGATGGGAATTTCGTAATGATACAATATCAGCATGGGTTAATATTAGTTGTGAAGAGTGTTTAAATTTATGTTAAAACACAATTTTTCAAAGTTTTTTTGTTTATATATTGTCCTGTTTCTAGATGAAAGACAGAATTGAGCTAAAACTTAAGTATGAGTATTAATCATTGTTATATAATGTTATTCTTGCCTCCTTTAAGAAAATAGGAGTGGTAAAATAAAAAATTGATAAAAGATAAAGATGAAAATGATGAAAGAAAAAGTTCATTTTCAATCCTAACCTAATAAGAAATCTCTTTTGTTGTAAATACTATATTTATATTGAGTTTCTAAGAAATTTTGTCAACTTAGATATCATTTTTGTGATTTCAAATTCAGAAATTTATAAAGCCACAATTTCTTCCTTAATTTAAAATTACTCCAGAACTGTAGAATTAAAACCAAATAGTAATTACTAATCCACTTTAGACTCAATTCTAAAGAAAGAAGATGAAACAATAATATGAAAAAGCATTATTTAAAATTTATTTATTTTACCATTCTTAGTTCTTTTAGATTTTTTCATGTTAAATTTTTGGTTGGGAATTAGATGTAGAATACTGGATTCATTACATTTTTAGATCTGTACCTTTTTAATTGGAAATCTTAAGGATTCTAAAATTTTCGTTTTAATTATATTTTATAAATTAAATTATTTGTACTAATTTTTTCTTATTTATTAAAATAAATTTTGAGAAGCTAATACCTTTAGGATGTAAACATTGGTCTATTTTTCTGTTTTTTCATTCTTACCAAATTTAGGTTTGTTAGCTTACCTAAAATACTTTCAAAAAGGTTTTTTAGTTTTTTCTAATCCATCAATTATAGGCTTGCATTTGTCAAGTCTATTCTTTGCTTAAACTCAAATTATTCAATAAAGCCTTTTTAAGAGTACTGAAAAAAAATTCTTTCTAAATCAAAATAAAATTCAAAAAGGTTCCTAAAACTAATTTTATAAAAGAAATACAAAATGCTTCTCCTTTTTATGAAAAGTTGTGATGATATTAATGGAATTTAATGAATTATATTACAAATAGATTATTACAGGTATATTCTATTTTTTATTGAATGGCACTATAACATTAAATGGGATGGTTCATTTTCTATTATTTCTTGGATATGAGAGCATAATTTTAATTGATTAATTCTTTCTTTGTTATTGAAATACTTTTTTACGTCATATTGATATTTATAATAATACTGATATTCTTGTATAATGTTGCTGTACCAAGAAAGATTTATATTTATTGATGAAAATCAAATAAGCTGTTCTTATATCTTAATATTTCAACTCTCTTGAATTTGGACCACTATTAAAATATTTAAGAAAATAAAAATAAAATTGTGCAAAAAATGATTAGCTTACTGATTAGACCTGTTCATCAAAGAGAAAGCAGTTTCTTTGTGATTATTAAGGTTTCATAAATACTTAGTAATAAATTTTCTTTTCTAACACTTGATGTTTTTAAATATTTTATTTTCTAGCATTCAAAATATTGAGAATAACTGTTAATTTTCTTGTTCAATTTTGAGTTAAACAATCATCCTCTTATAAGTGTTAGATGGGATTAATGAAATTTTAAAAATTAAATATAAAATCTCAAAAGCACCATAAAGTAAAAAAATGTAGTAATTAGACATAAAGAATCCTCATCTTTGGATTCTAATTCCCAATCTATAAATGAATATTGATTAACAGTAATGAAAAGAACTATATCTTCTATCATATTATTTATATAAGATATTAAAAATATTCAGTATATTTTTTTTTTGTTTCATATTAACTTTTCTTAAAGATTAATAAAATTAATCAAATTCATAAATTAAAGGGAGGTTTTCTTTATTTTTAAATTAGGTACTTTATAGTTAATAAGTAATTCCTTGATATTATCAAAGTAATTTTGTTAGGTGAAATTCTAGGAAATTAAAAGGATTAAAATATTTTATTTTCCTTTTTTTTATATTTACTTATAAAATGAAATTATAAGCTATTATCTCATTCTTTATATGTATAAAGTAAGTTCAAGAAACACTAGACCCAAGGTTTTCCTAAAACTATTTTCAATATACATTCTATTATCTACTCTTATTGAGAATCAATTATATAACGAATTGTAAATATATTTTTCATTTTATAAATGTAACAATCATTCTCATAAGACTATAAATACAGGATATATTTTTACATAATGCTTAAGATAAGCTAAATTTGTTGTCATAGATACATTAGATTTTTATTAGTTTATATTTAATTAGAACAAGATGTTCTTATAATCATACAATAAATTATGATTCTTAATTGAATAAATTAGAAAATTATAATATAACATTAATAATAATAATCAATTTTTCTATTGATAAATTTTTGGCAAATTAGCACGTTTCTTACTAAAAATAGAGTACAACAAAGGATAGAAAGTAATAACTTTTTAATATTAATATTAAATCTTGTTATTTATGCCTATAATTAAGCCCATAATGCTCTTATCCCATTATGGTACTAAAATAGTAAAATGATTTTGAGGTTGTTTCTATTTGACTTGTTAAATTTTGAGATATTTTTGCATTTGCTGTCCAAATAAAATCATAATATTACTTTGAGATGAATCTTATATTTTTGTGTTAAGGATTATGTGCTATAATAAATCCTTATTATTATTCATTCAATTGAAACCCAAAAAATATCAATAGATACCTATAAAATGTTAGTGAATATTGGAGATATTTAAAGATATGGAACTTATAGGCTTTGTTTGATATGCTTAGTTATACAATATCAGATTGGAATACTATGACATAGAATATTATAGTATAATATTTTATATATGGTAAATTTTATTAATATATATTATATCTTAAGCAATAATAATAATGGACAGAAAGGCATCTATTATAAAGATTGTGGACTTATTTTTCAAAATATCGAAGGAATGTATGGAATCACTACTTAGAAATCATCCCATAACTGTTAAATTCATTTATTTATTTCTTTATGTTAGTAATAAATTTATATTGTAAAATGATAAAAGAGAGGTATCAAAATTTACAAAAAAATTATTATTATAGATAAGATGTTATTAACTCTCTATTCAAATAACTAAAATCTAAGGAATGTGTTTATATAATGTATTTGCATTTAATTAACACTTTTATAGTTTTACTCCTTAAAGTAATATTAAATAATATCTACCTTGAATATTAATTATCTTTTCTAATAAAAATTGCTTTTTGTTAAGTTGAATTAAAAACGAAAAGTTGTTAATTGAAAAGCATATATTTAATTGATCCACAATTACACTAATTTGAACAAATCCAGCAAAAATAACTACATTAATTTGATATATTATCTGAAGATAAAGTTGATAGATTTGTAGCTGTACTTGCTCCACTAACATGAGTAAAAATTTATTAAGTATTTTCATCGCATAACAACCAGTAGTTCCATTTGTTGTACATTTACTACTAGCAATTTAACAATCTGAATGAGTTGTATAGAAAGCATCAGCACAAGATGTATATGGTTTGCAAACCTTTGGATCTGCAGAATTCAAAGCTGGTACTGATTATATACAAGCTCCATCATATCCTGTGACACATCCACCATCAGTATTAGTTCCATTTGATATACATCTACTTGATGCTTATTCAGATAGCATTGGAGCTTTTGATTGGATAGCAATATCTTACAAAAACCTTTTTTATCTGAGCATTTTCAGAAGTTTATGCTATACATCTTGTTCCATTCAAAATATTTGATCTACCAGTAATACTTTAGTTATCTGCCATTGTTCTTAAATGTCTCTAAAATATCAAAATATCCTTATTCTGATTTTGAAACTGTTCATTTATTGATTATAATTAGCATTTGCAAAAGATCTGACTTATCTGCACATGAAATACTCATTCATCTACAGACAACTTCAGCATCAAATTTGAATTATTCTGAATAAAATGGATTAGCCCCAAATTGCTCTATATTAAAAACCCTAGAGTTGAAGTACAAATAGATTGTATTTAATGCAGCTTAAGGTTGTAGTCGCAGTTAAGGCAGTAGTGAGTGATTTATCTTAAAATACTATTTATTTAAATTTATTTTCCGCATGCTTTTCTAAATCAAAGGTAGATTTTCCCTCTAACTGTGCATCTTGAAAAACTAATGAACTTACAGTTTAATAATAGTATTAAGAATTAGCTCTTATCTTTGCATGTTTTCTTTTTCTTATTTTAGAAATATTTTCTACAACTCTTGCTTACCTTTCTCCTATTTTTACAACTGTGTATGCAAAGAGAGAATTTTATAAATTTAGGAGAAGAGTAGTACAAAATTATCACAGGACAATACAATAGCCTTCAACTGCGAAAAAGCATCATGGGGCTCAAGTCTAATTGACATTTGTTGTTTGCATAGTCATAGAGAAATATTTTTTATATATCAACCAATTATTTCAAAGTAAATTGATCTGAATCAATATCTTGTAGTGGGGTTTTTATTAATTCAATTAGTTTTAACTTCGATAATTTTTTGCATGAATTTGTAATTTAGTTGATTTAATATAGAATTAATATTGTCTGAAATAATAACGCAAAATAAACTATTATTATATTTAAATATTGCAATACTTCTTTAATATAATATTTTTCAAACTCTCATAAATAATAACTTCATTCAGAAATTAAAATAGAACTTAGGAGTGCTTTATTAGCTTTAATAGAGACTTAAGAAAATTAAGAGAGTAGAGAGTATAAATACTCATTTTCAAAATGAGAAGAATTTTTTAATTGTATATTGATAGTAAATACTTTTCCCTCTTTATAAATAGAAAGTAGAAAATTCTAAAAGGTTTTTAGAAAAGTCTTAATAATAAGATCATAATTTCTAGATAGATTAGGAGCAATTTCAGGATTGAAAGTCTCTAAGGTGATCGTCCCGTAATTTCAGAAGCAGAAGAAAAATACGGTTTAAAGGAAAATTAGATGGTATTGGAGGAGCTTCATGTAAATATAGAAGCAAAACTTATTTTTTTTGTTAAACACAAGAAATGGCAATTAAATACCTACTTATCTCTTAAGAAACTTATGAAATTTTTGGCTCCATTAGAGAGAATTGCTTTGAGTTTGAACATATAAACATATTTATCTACGTCCTACAATTTTAAATACTTATAGAGAGCTTTTTATATTAAATAAAATAATTCTAAAGTTAAAAATTGTAGGAAAATAAAATTGAATCTAATAATATAATGTTACAGAAGTATTAAAGATTTCTTTTATTCATCTTAAATTTTTATTATTGAGTTGGCTACTTAAAAAATTGAGTTTTTTTTTATCTTTTCTATCATTAAGAGACAAGTTAGAATATGCTAATTTTAGTTTTTCAATCTTGATTGTAAAAATCAAATATAAGTTCTCAAATACATATTCCAGAACAGTAATTACTTTAGCATTATCCTATAGAGTAATTTTCTTTGATATAATAAAATATTTATTATAATTCTTTTTTATTCCCCTAATTCTTCTTTAATCTATATTGAAATCCAGAACAAGTAACATAAAAATCATTATATTATTAATAGTGCGATTAGTTATACTTTAAAAAGCCTATAATAAAAAATAATATTAAACAAAGACATAAACTTTATAAATTGAAAATAATAACCTAATATACTTCAATAAAAAAGTGAAAAATTATTATTATTATGTAAATTAATAATATTTGAGGTTTTTCATAAGACTATTGTGAATTCGGTTTGCATTTTTATTTTGTAATTATCAAGATATTTTTAAATACATAGAATTAAGATTAATCTGCTTAAAGGGCTAATTGAAGGCCAAAAATTGATTTTTGATTTTAGATAAATATGCAAATGAAAACCATTTAATCACTCCAATTCAAAATAACAAATTAAGTTGTAATTAAGACTGCTTTTAATCTTTGCTCTATTGCACTCCTATATTATTTCTTATGATCATTTAATATATAGCTTTATTTTAGAAAAGCTAAAGCTATTAAATGAGTTAAAAGTTTTTTTTTTATTTTTCACCATATTTTTACTCTATAAAATCAAATCCACATTTTATTTGATTTCAAAGTCTTACAATTTTCACAACGATTACAGTCATAAAGTAAAATAATAAAGATTTATTTCAGAACTTATTCACAAATCATCCATTTTTTTTTAATTGAATAAAACAATTTACTATAAAAATGTGCTTAAAGTAAAACATTTCTAACTTTTCAAAATTAGTTCTTTGGCACTACTACATATGAGTTTAGTAAAAAATATTAAATTGATAATATTTTGGACTAATTTCACCTTCATAATTAATATGTGGAAATTTTTAAATAACAAGGCCATGTTCAAAGGATAATATATTTTACAAGTTTGAAATTTTGTTAAGTATCAATTTTCCTAATAATTTCATGATTTTCGTATCTTTAAGAACATTTGAAGAGAGGCTAAAAACCATCATTACTAATAATCTAAACCATGATAAAAGTCTTAGTGTATTTCATTTCCTCAAATATGCAAATTGGAATTCTTAATTTATTTCATTTAAGTCTAATATTTACATAAATTTTGATCTAAATAAAATAAGAATCATGATCCCATATTTTCTATTCACAGGATTTAATCCAAAGTATTCCATAAAGATTTTGAGAAGGCAAGATAATTTTGGTATAACCATATTGATTCATTATGATAACATAATTTTATTAATTTCTATTGCTTTTTAGGCAATTTATAGATATAATTTAGTTTGAAGGATTCAAATAAACGATATTCTAAAAGTATGTATTAAAGAAATTACTGTGATCTATTAAGTTGACTTGAACTTAAACTTATAAAGGGAGATATTTTATGTAATTAATGATTATTTATATATATAAAAAAAATTGAATATAAGAGAATGTTGCTATTAACCTTTTTTATAATAATTTTGTAATTCCTATGAATCTATCGAAAAAAAATAATTATGAAATTAAAATTTGTTAACTGATTAAAGAGGATTTATTCAAATGATTAGAAAAATAATGCTATATTTTTTAATTTATAAATCGACCTCATGGCAAATTTATCATCAACTTCTCTAAAAATAGATGAGATTCAAAGTTAATATTTGCGAAACTTTTCAATTATTTTCAAGGTACATTTATATCAATTTATTCTTGATTGATGTAACTATGTTACATCTTTTTATTTTCATCTCAAAGAAATTGTATTTCCTAACTATTTTATTCTATGTTTTATTTAAAAGAGGTTGGTTTTGCAAACTAAACAAATATTAGAAATCTGGCTTAAAAATAACAATTTGTGATTTAGTTTCGCTTTTCTTTTACTACTTCCGTTTAAAAGTTATTAAGTAAGTTTTTAATATTCCTTTATCAAAAATATATTTTCATAAAAATCTATTCACTATACTCATATCTTATTCTTTAGTAGTTATAAAATGGATTGGCGAAACTCTTCCGCAATTATGGAAGTAGTGCATTTGATATTCTTATCTTATTTTTCTATATATTGAAATATAGCTACATTTTATGTTGCAAATAAATATAGCCAAAATTTTTCACTTATAATAATATCAGCTGAATTTTAGAAAGATTAGTTCAATAAATTATTGACCTTGTAACTAACTTATTTGATAAATTAGGAAGATATTAGGTTGAAGTCTCATATATTATTAGTCGATTTCAAAGTCTAAATATGGAGGTCAATGTGGGTGTGGTAAAACACTTTATAAGAAAAAAAATCTAATTCGAAAACTAAAAATATCCCTAAATTATTAGAGAAAAATGCCAGAAAAAAACATAGTAAGGGGAAAATATTGGAACTTTAAAGCAATAAATTAGTTCAGTTTAGATTTTTAAATCGAAGAGGAAGATAAATTTTGGTCCTTCTAAGAAAGATGGTGGTACCCAAACATACCACAGACTAATTTAGACCTAGTGTGAAGTCCAATTTTTAAATGGCTAAGGCTTAGATTCCTCCATATAGTTAAAAATTTTATGAAGAGCACTCAATTAAAGTATAGTTTGTCTTCATTAGACGTGTTGGTTTTTCGATCGGCTTACAACTGTGCAGATATGTCAATATTATTTAACTTTTCAAATATAATGCATGTTTTGAGGAAAGACGAAACAATTTTCTTCGAAACTTTAAGAATTGGTAGTACATATAATATGATAAACAGAAAATGGGATTCAAAATTTGGGTGCCATTAGGAAGCGTACTGTCACCATTTCTATACTCACATATTTATAAAAAACTGGAATACAATTTAGATCTAAGGAAAATAGATCATATTTACCTATATTCAGATGATTTAACATTAATTTGTAAAGGAATATCTGTTCTAAGAGAAATGAATTTGCACATCAATATAAAGTAATGATTGCAATCTTGAACTCTAGAAATAATTTCATAAATATGTGCATAAGCTATAATGTTAATCAACAATTAATTTAAATCAAATTAAACTGCTCGAATTATTACAATTTATTGTCAAATTAAGGGCTTGTTCTTACAAAATCAAATTTGACTATTATTCATTGTATTAAGATCTATAATATCTTCATATGTTGCTTGTTTGATATACATATGAGATTCAAAGAGAAGTTTGATATAAAAAATTAGCATTGATTACATTAGTTTTAATATTGGATGAAATCTTGAAATATCTGTACATACGGCTGAACAAGTAGAGTAAATTTTAGATCTTAAAATATACAAAAAACGATTGCAGATTAGGGTTTGCTAAAATAATCGCCTAATGATTTAAATAGAATATTCCAGTTATTTATATTGAAGAGACAAACTTTGGAAGAAACTTAAAAGATGAAAAATGATCGCAAAAGAAAAATTTTAATTGCTTTCTTAACTTTAGAGTTCCAATAAACTTAAAACTACGATTGGTGCAATTGGAGAAGATGGTTTTTTGGCCTTTAATGTGTGATAGGAAGTGTTAATAAATTTTTATATGCTGAGTTTCTTAGTGAGTTATTGAGTTTACTCCTTCATACTCGCTAGGAATATGATTATTGTCTTATTTTACACAACACAACAATTCTGAAAACTATGAAAAAATCAATATTTATTTTTGTTATAACAAATTAATTATTAAAAATTAAAATCTGATTGTATATTGTTACAAAATTGAAAATAAAACATAAATTGATTTACACTTCATTTTTAATGATAGAATTATTTAAATATACTAAGTAAATCACTAATTAATCAACAAATTTTATTTAGAATAAAAAGTAAGTTAGAACCATTTATGATAAAAAATAAATATGTTGAATTATGTAGACAGTGAAATAATTGTGAATAAATCAAAAAAGAAATATTTGAGTAATTATTTAAATAATGTTTAACAATTAGGTTTAAAAATTTTTTTGTATATTTACTGAAAGTGTGTCAAAAACTACTTTTATTAAAAATATAAAGATTAACTATTATTTTTGTTGGAACGAGATTATTAATTGAAATTAAGGAGAAAGGTTGATGATTGAATAAAACAATTTAATGATTTTTAGAAAAATAAATAGATTTAAAGTAAACAATATATTTAAAATTTAAAATCAAAAACTTAGTACATTATCGATTAATGCATGTAGCCTATAATATTTTATCAATTTATCTATATATTGTATATTCCCATTCTAAAATAATTTATTACGAATTCAACTTTTGAAACAATTTCTACTTTCAAGTTAGAATTACCCTCATTATATAAATAGTTGAATTAATTCATAAACTGTCAATTATTAGCTTTTTTCAATTAATATTTCTCAAAGATTACTTTAAATTAATCAATGTTTGATCTTAGACACTAAAATAGAAACAATCCTTACCAAATTGCACCAATAATATTTATTCTTTATGATTAAAATAAAGTTTGTATTAAGCTTTCGCCCTATTTTACTCCAAATTTTTTAAAGGAAAGTCATTCCCTATTCCACTTTCATCATTATAAATTGGGCATAAACTATTTTTATAAATAATTAAATTTTTTCTCAACACATTCGATTATTTTATTTTGTTTTCCTTCTTTATTATTATTTAATATTCTTCTTTTTAAATTTCAGATCATTATATCATTTTGCTTAATTTCAGAATTTTTTGAAAAATCTTCCTTATGATTTTCTATCCAGCGATGTGTTAAACTCTAAGAATCTTATTTATTTTTAATATTTACTTAAACTCTTTTAAAGAATAAAGAGATACACACTCCGATATTTTGTTTTTAAAGAAACAATGGTTTTATTTAAGAATGTGAATAATATTCACCATCCTTATTTTTTATCAGAAAGATGACATTCTTTGATGCCCCAAAGTTTTATTTGATTGATATCTTATATTACTATCCATAAGTAAAATTTAGAGACTTGCTTTAACAACCACCTTATTCTGATTTCAGATAATTTTATTCGAAATATTTTATTTGTCATAATATTAAATCTATATTCTGTCGTAATAGCTGCACATCCCCTTTTAAGAAGATAGTATCCTTTATTTATTACTGAATAGTATGCAGAAGCTAATTATCCTACTACTATATTAGCTTCCTACATTGAAAAAGACATTTCTCACCCTAATTAATAAATTAATTCAAAATATTTATATTGAGATCAAGATTTTTATTTTGAATTAACATTAATATCAAGTTTTGCAAACTTTAATATTTTTAATTAATAAATTTTCAATTAAAAACCAAAGTTATTAAGGAAATTTATTTTCAAAATAAAACTTTGTTTGACGAGAATATTAATTAATATAAAAAACTTAAAAAATACAGATTAAATATCAAGAAGAAGATATAAAAAATCAATTCTCAATTATAGATTAACTGAAATACAAGTTTTACCAGCTATTTGAGAAAGATCATATTTGCTATCAATCTTGTTTAGATTATGGAGTGCTTCAAAATTGGTATGTGGGATTTATGGGAATTCCCCTAACAATTGAACCTGTGGATTTTGAAGAGGCTCTCAACATTTGTTAAAAAAATCTAAAACCACAATTCTATGTACTAAACCAAAAATAAAAAATTAATTTTAAACAAATAATTTTACAAAATCTTACTCCAAATAGAATTCCCTTTCTCAATCAAATTATATTAATTTTACAAAAAATGAGTGAACATAACATTTAATTATTGACCTAATATGTAATTTTGGGAATGTCAATACAAAGATCTTAAAAATTTGCAAATGGAAGTGGAAGTTAATTAAATTATACTGGTGTTCATCCCTTTGAACTCCTGATAGATCATTCTAATAGGATCTTAAATTATATTGATTAAGGAAATAGAGAAACATTATTTTAAATAAATAGAATCGATAATGATTTTTAATTCATCTTAAAGTTATTATGATCAGCTATCAATGACAAAAATTAGAAATTTAGTTAAATAACTAGAATATTTCCTATTAAAAAACATTAAAAATATGTCAGTAAGCCACAACTCAATAAAATATAGAAAAAAAGTGCATAATACTTACTTCAGTTTTAGTTTTTTATAAAAATAGTTTATGCCCAATTTATAATGATGAAAGTGGAATAGGGAATGACTTTCCTTTAAAAAATTTGGAGTAAAATAGGGCGAAAGCTTAATACAAACTTTATTTTAATCATAAAGAATAAATATTATTGGTGCAATTTGGTAAGGATTGTTTCTATTTTAGTGTCTAAGATCAAACATTGATTAATTTAAAGTAATCTTTGAGAAATATTAATTGAAAAAAGCTAATAATTGACAGTTTATGAATTAATTCAACTATTTATATAATGAGGGTAATTCTAACTTGAAAGTAGAAATATGGTGTTTAGTTTGAGATAGTAAATATAGATGAAGAGTTCTAGTTGATGTTGAAAAAGTGTTTCAAAAGTTGAATTCGATATAAATTATTTTAGAATAGGAATATACAATATATAGATTTATTTTTCAAATGGAATTATTTAGAAGTATAATTATAGTCTAATTTAATAATTAATATAGATATCATAGTATAAATAATTAGGGGATATTCTTAATTAAATTGATGAATCCGTAACATATATCCAAAATTTTAAAAGAGTACATTTTTTTTCAAAGGAAAGGTAGCTGCAATATTCAGACTGTTGAAGGAAAAATATTTGACAACATTCTAATATCGATGGTCTGTTATATATTCTTGATTAGAGAACATTATATTTAGATGGAACAAGAATTTATTCAATTTACTATGAGAAAATTATAATCGAAAGTCTAAGAAAGTAAAGATAAATATAGAATTACTATAATAAACTTATTAATATGTTTTGTTGAGGACATAATCCAACAAGATGAAAGCAAATATTTTACATTAATGAGAGAAGTATTTATGCATTTAAGAATTATGTTTAATTAGATGAATCTGATTGTGAATAAATCATTATTATTTAATTGTATATATATAAAGGACTGATATTATTATA